>CAJDSM010050280.1:1036-12725 GCA_903981925.1 Ostrea lurida | reverse complement strand
CGAGTGAAATGGGTAGATACTGATTGTTTTTCAACCAGAATCACTAAGGTTGTTTGCTTTGTGGAGTTGGTTTATTTGATAGGTACGAGGTCTTGGAGACTACCTAGATATTCAGGCTCGTGTAGGTCTGTTGGTCTTCCTATGGTTAGAGGTGCAAACCATTCAATTAACTATATGCAACCCAAGCCGGTGGATGGCGACCTGGCAAACAGCGTAATTCACTGAAATGGAGCCCCTCTCAAACCAAAGCTGTGGTTCAGATCAGGATAAAAATATAGCATAGGTGCACAGGAGAGGGTAGAAAGAGTTCAGGATAATATGGACAAAGCCTATTAGTACGGAGGGTAAAAGAGTATTTAGTACTTTTCTTACCTTCTAAGGCTCACCATCGTATTTACGAGAGTCCAGTATTATGATATACGTTCTTGTATTAACGTAGACAGAAGTTATCTAGTGTATATCTGGAACGACGAATAGATATGTGGTATCCATTCGTAATTTCAGGAAGAGTGAGGAAGATCGTCGTTGAGAGATTTATATTCACTTTTTTATGTCATGTTACATTTAACTGAGAAAAGATCACTCGTAATTTGTATTATATTAGCATGTATCTCGTAATTACGAGAAAAGATCTGGCGTTTCATTACGAGTAATTTCTCGTAATTAAACGAGAAAAGATCTCGTTATTACGAATAATTTTCTCGTAATTAACGAGATAATGATGTGTATTAATGCTCGCGGATTCTATTTCAACATATATGAATTAGTCTTTTTATTTGTTCGATTAATTAATGATGGCAATGTTTAAACAAATATCGAGGATGGAAATCGTATTTGTTCGGGCATCTTCCTTTTATGGGATTCAACGATATCGTGTTTTCATGTGTGTGGTTTTACACACGAGAGAGAGAGACCACAATGTAAACTGAAGTTGGTTTATTTATACTCTATATATGGACAATTGCTCTTTGTTTACATCAAAGGTCATTATGGATATAGAGGAGAGAGAGGAGCACGAGAGAGGAGATGAGATGATGGGAGAGAGAGAGAGAGAGAGAGAGGAGAAGAGAGAAAAGACGATTTGAGAGAGAGCAAGCAATATAATTATTGTCACGCAAGCACGTAATAGCCTTTTTGCCCAAGTCTTTCGCAAAAAGAATTCAGACAGCAAATTAAATCATCAGTCAGCTAAAAAATGGTATAGTTGAGAGGTTCGATAGGTTGGGTTTGTAAAATGACTCTCTATCATGAGGTATTGTAGGGTGAGGTAAGTTGATCCTTATTAGGTTGAGCCCTGCCCCCCCCACCACTACATCGGACTCCATCTGCTTCCCCATCTATTACGGATGTGATTAGTCAATATTGTTTTTTCCTGCGATAGATAATATATTTGTAGTCCAACCTCCTGCAAAAGATTATAACCAGAGGTCAACCAGGATTCAGTTCCACATTAGAATTTTCTGCTGTATGTCGAATATCACTAGTCACCAGGGTTTAGGGAGAGGATTGTGATATGTGCCAATTAGACAGCAAAATAGACGCTATAGCCTGAGGGTCACAGGATCATAATTTACCAGACATGTACGCGCACACGGGTGCAACGGGCAACACCGTATATGCAGGGGGAGACTCGGCTCATAACAAGCGGTCACTCATGAGAAACCTTTCCAAAATGCAGTACCACACCTATGAGCATTGGTGGATAGTTTAGCATTACATAGTGACATCCATACTCATTATAACAATCGTCAGAACTTTATAGTAAGTTAGAAGTATATGGTCGGGGTTTATTTAAGCGGAGGGCGCGTAAACTTCTTTGATTTATTTGTTATTTTGGAAACCATAGGTATTAATTGCACTTGGTTTTCAATGTGTAAGTTGAACTGTTTTACCTGTGTCAATAATGTACTTGGCA
The DNA here is from genome assembly GCA_903981925.1 of Ostrea lurida. NCBI lineage: Eukaryota > Metazoa > Mollusca > Bivalvia > Ostreida > Ostreidae > Ostrea > Ostrea lurida. The sequence continues at coordinate 10,810 of CAJDSM010050280.1, read as the reverse complement.
TGATTCGATCGAACATAAAAAGGACAATTAAGAAAAATAGATCATTAGTGATGGAAATGATGCTTATCCTAGGGTGCATGGGCCCAAATTTTATAACATTTTCCTCGATAGTTACAAGAAAAGTAATGTAATCTTGTAATTTACGAAGTTAATTATTCTAACGTTTTTCCAGGTCATTCTGTAATTACCGAGATACGATTTTTATCTCGTATTTAACGAGATCTTTTCTTAACTCGTAATTTACGAGATAACTTTATCATCGTAAATTACATAGAAATAAATTAGGATACTCGCTTTTAATTACGAGATAACTATCTCGTCATTAACGAAGAATAATATATCTCCTATAATTACGAGATAACTATCTCGTATTACGAGGATATTATCTCGTAATTACAGATCTTTTTCTCGTAAATTACGAGATAACGTACGGCATTTTCTTGTATAATTATCTGCTTTTTTAATATTTTGTTCGGGTTAGAATCTTTTCTCGGTACACACTATTTAGTCGACAGATAGTGAAAAGTTAAAAAATTATTTTTTTTTAGCATGATACTATATGACTTTCGTAGCTTCAAATGATACTATATTATCACGAAATGATTCATTATTAGATAGGTTTGGCAGTTCGTTTCCATGGTACAGATACCAAAAACGCGGTTGATGGAGGGACATCAATAATTCAAAACCTGTCCAAAACGAATACAAGGACTTGATGTCAGAGTAATTAAAACACATCTAATATAACTTTGAAATGATAGATTGTATTTGTTTTATATATATCTCTGAAAAGAAAGAATTTTTAGATTAGGTTAGTGGAGTTCGTTTCCCATGGTAACCGACCCATCAAACACAAACACCTCACTCATTTTCAGAAATTTTTGATTACTCTTATCTGAGTTCCATGCATCCTTAAATATATTTGTTAGCATATGTGCTTCTCAATTAAAGATATCCGAATGGGTTTTAGTGCTTGATATGATAAAAAGACGAATTCCTAATATTTTGTTTCATGCTTGTCCTCAAAATAAAATAATTGTACACTAAATAGATTTTTTAAAATTGTCTTCATCTACTATATATTCTGCCCTAACTTTTTAATACAAATAGTTTGTATGTAATGGAAGGGTTAGGATATTGTTAGGACAAAAATCTATTTTTGTTTTCTTTTAAAAAAAACAAATCTAAAAAACATCCTAAAAATAAACAGTAGAAGATATTATGTTTACGCTGTTGCCATCTTTCATCATGTCATACCATACTTATGACTGAATTCATACACAGAAAATTGTCAAACGTTTTATTCCATCTTAACACCATGTTAACTTCGCTTATACTGTCTGATGTGTTTCATAGCCATTGTTAAGCCGTTTTGCACACACTGATTTGACTACGGATTGCTCCGTTTGCCTGATCGGGACTATGGGCTCCAGGCTAGTGTGACCGATCAACAGGGGATGCTTACTCCTTCCTTCTAGACACCTGATCCCACCTCTGGTGTCTCCAGGGGTCCGTATTTGCCCAACTGTTGTTTTTTGTATTCTATTTGGGACTTACGAGATTGATCACTGTTCGTTATCTATATACTACCCTACTCAGATGCACGGAGTTTTCATGGTTGGTTTGTGAACACATATTGTTTATTGAAATGTTCGCATGTACGAGTTTTAATGGTCAACACTGTTTGGAGTAAGAATTGTAAGAGGTTTGTTTGGACACTATTCATTAAGGTAAAAGTAATGCCAATATTTGGCGAAAATCGTGTTGTTCGGATGCTTCAAGCTGGGATGTCACAAAATAACGTAGGAAGATACCGGAGTTCATCGGAACACCATCCAGTCATCATGGGACGTTTGTAACAGTTTGGTAACATTCGGAATCGACAACGTTCTGGGCATTTTCGTGTGACGTCACGTCTACACGACCACCACATAAGACTCGGACACCCGTTTCCAGACAGCCAGTTTGACTGCTCGTAGTATCCCTGGACTTCGACCAATCAGTCCAAGAATTGTGCATAATCGTCTGGGCGAGCCCATCATCAGACCAAGATGTCCAGCGGTGCGCCCAATACTGCTTCATCGTATATCTAGAGTAGCGTAATGCAGACGATATCTGCGATTCAGAATACGAGACTGGGCCAATATTCTGTTCATTAATGAATCCAGATTTCATTTGGATATAGCAGTGACGGCCGTAATTGAGTGTATCATCACGTTGGGGAGTGGTGCTAGGACGCTTGTATTGTGTCACGTCGACAATTCGGTGGAGGTAGTGTTATGGTGTGGGGGTAGAACAACAGCACATCCACGGAAGGACTCTACAAATTTGCAATGGAAATGTAACCGGCGTACGTTATGGAGACGAAATTATTCAGCGCCATGTGATATCCTTCATACAGAGACAGCATAATTGCATCACTCTGCAGCAAGACACCGCAAGCCACTTGTTGAACGTGTAGTCAGCGACTTTCGTATTCAACATAATGTCGATGGCTTGCCTTTGCTGTTTTCTCCGATTTATCGCCAATCGAGCACCTCTGAAATGAAATGGAAAAGCACCCTTGCTTGTCGTAAGAGGCGAATAGATTGGGCGATACTTCGGATGAGACAGCAAATACCGAGGTTCCGTTCACAACAGATGTGGCATGATAAAGAACCCTCCCTGCTCAATGGCCATGAGTGCTGATCAAAGGCCTAAATTTGCAGCCCTTCACCGGCAGTGGTCACATTTCCATAATATTATGAGTGAAATATTCTCAAGAGGGTCGAAAATCAACATATAATCAATCAATAATCAAATATTTTATTCGTACTTGTATTCGCTTAAGAGCCATCCGGAAAATGTTGTTCTGCTGTAAATAATACTTAATACATTTCCCACGACGTTTTCTAAACGCACATACACACGATCACCTTGATTTATGTCAGCAACGACAATTCCTGTTGAAAAATGCCATTCGCTGGAATATGAAGAATCGACAGCTCTAGTACCAACGATGTCGGAATTTTTCATCAGTTGACTTAACATATTACCATGCCCCTCGGCCATTATAGACCATGTAAAGACATACGTTCCTGAAGTTGGAGCAACAAATATCCCATTGTGAGCATTAAATCCATTTCCCCTGTTTAAGGAAGCACTGTCAAACTTCAGAATGGAGTAGGATGGAAGATGGCCTAAGTTTTCTTTTGACAGATAGGCATGGAAAGCGACTACACCGATCGTGGAAGACGTTGTTGGTTCTATTGATAATAAATTCAAAACATAGTAAAAGAAATGATTCAGGCATCGGAAAATAAAACGTTTCGATATTATTACATTTAGATTGTGTTTCTTTACCTATTCTCTTTCTGTTTTGCTGGATTCCATGGTATGGTCCTTTTGATTCCTCCTCTTCATCCTTCATTCCAAACTCGTCTGTGAGTCTCATCATTCCACTACCCTGGTTTTTAACTTTGCCCATCTTAGCCGTCTCACCCGTGGTATCAGCTCCTTCGTGATTAAGAGTCACACCTTGTTGCACCATTTGCTCCAGAAGGTTCACCCTGCTCTCCAGCTTCCCTTTCGCCTTCATTATTGTGTCAACAATTGTTTCTAAGTGCGCGTAACAAGTGCATTGTTCTTATAAACGAAGGACATTGCCTCAAGATTTGGACTTCCAAATTCGCGACCTTCCTCAAAATCAGCAACTGAGAGAGGCATACTTTGGGCTATAGGGACCCACGAACACAGCATAACGCCAGTATCAACCTAAAGTTCATGGGTGTTCTAAGTAAACGGATAATGCCAGACATATGCACGATAAGTGACTATAAATGCATTCGACATTACTGATAAGAACTCTGTACTCTTAACTCATCTTTACTTTTCCCATGATATTAGAATCATAATTAGAATAATGATATATAAATAATGCATGCAAGAGAGGGTTACAGTGGAAATTCTCACCCGAGAAAACCATTGTTGACCGAGGCATAAGCTGAGGTCAGTAATGGTTTTCAAGGGGTGATTATTCCCACCGTAACCCTTTATTGCATGCATTATTTATTATGTTATACTGAATGTCGTGAATTATAAATTCTTTAATGCCACTGTTTTGTGATTTGATCATTTTAATGAGATAGAAAGCTTTTGATTGTGACGTCATAACACTGTGACGCAAAAACATAACTTCAAGCATAAACATTTCGTAACAAAATAGCAAAACTTGACGAAGTAAGATGTAAACATAAAATAAAATTGCATAAGAATAGGAATAACTCCCTTATCATTCGTGATTTGCGACCAATAATGCTGATTTCACGGCTCCGCTTACGCACACTTCAATTGTGAACCGTACGCGCATAAATTTCGTGCAGTCCACATTTTTTGGAATATCAACCGTTGTCAAGCAATGTGGACCGTTGTTATGTTCTAACAAACTGTGGGGCGTGGTTTTATCATTTAGCGGGTGACAGTGCAATTTAATCAAAGGTTTCTCAACCAATCAGAATCTTGAAAGTATTTTACATGAAAGTATAATTTTGTACAATAAAATCCATTTACAACACATTTTTTCAGCCAATATGTGAAAACTAAGAATTACATACATAAACAAAGTTTGATAAAAAGATAATTATTGCGTTTATCAACCACATGACTTAAAAAAAACACGTCATAAACACGTAAAATGTGTAGAAAGTAGTAACTGATGACTCCGAATGATTCATAAAGGTGAGTGGAGAAAAATATTGTTTGCATAATTGGTAAATAGTGGTATGCAAATTAATAAGTCTAATTAATTAATTAAGTCTATACACACTATCCACAGTCTGTGTGCCTGTGTAAATATGGAATTCAAACACATTCTACAAATCCCTCATCCACTGAACTAAGACGACACAAAACAAAATTCAAAAGAATTCACAAGGGAAATGTGAAATATATCGGTAAATGTGAAATATATACTTAAAACGATGTATTTTTACCAGAAGATGTTTGACACAAGCGGTTTTTTTTTTCTCGAATTTACCAATAAAATAGAAAAAGGAAGAAAGCAATCGATGTTCCAACTGCACTTAAACCAAGAGAAACTTGCGTAAGGCGATTGCCGTAATTCAACCAGTGTTTTGTTTAACTCAGCGTACAACATAGTCCAGACGTTTTGACGAGTAATTCTTTTTAGAAAAACCAATGTGCCATTTTAGCAGTATTACGAATTCAACAGTTATTTTTTTATTTACAATAAATGAACTTTAGAACAAGAAACCCAACTCTTTGCTTTTACAATTCATTCACCTCACGTTTTGCCCTGTGAATTTAAAAAGTCGTGTGAGAAGATAAAGACAATGCATTCAATGTTCAAATGATAAATTGGCGGCCGCCGATAAGTGCGTGACCTCTGCAAATGATTAAATGGCGGCTTCTTCACACCGAGGGGCGGTCGCCATTTAAATTGCTATATATTCTATGGTTTGTTAGCAATCTAAAATTACCTGACAACCTACCACAGGGTCAAATGCTGTCTGCTGTATTTCGCTTCAATTGTTGAGCTGTGTTAACCTAATCAAGATAAAGAACCAATGGCGGGTGTGACTGGTCGACAAGGGATGCTTACTCCTCCTAGGCACCCAATACCATCTATTGTATATCCAGGAGTCCGTGTTTGCCCAACTCTTACTTTGTATTCCGATTGGGACCCATGATATTGATTATTGTTCGCTGTCTTCCAGTTTTCATGCATTTACTAAAATGGCCAACGTGTTTTCGAACAATTTTTAAATTAACATTTCATATATTTCAGAAATCAAAAAAATATATATCTCCAACACTTAACTATTTCCTTTTACCCCAAAGACTATGAAATTCTTGATAGCTTTTCTATTCATATCAATATTGATAAAGTTTACAGTTCATCTCATCAAAACAAGAGAACAAACTTTTGCCATTGCTCTATCAACACTAACCTCCACAACTTAATCTTGATAATGAAATCTTGAAACACATGTGTGTAATTTTAGTGACCTCTCTCTCTCTCTCTCTCTCTCTCTCCTCTCTCTCTCTCTTCTCTCTCCTCTTCTCTCGCTCCATCACGATGTAGAGGGACTACTATGACAGATTTTCTATTATAGCAATATTACCATTTCATTTTTGCACTAAGGTCTACGCTTTTGCCCCACGGAAGGTCATGAAATATAAACTAATGGTAAACATATTTATGGTCTTTCTAAATTTGCATGCATTTTACATTCAAAATCAGCGAAAGTAATTTTTTTCTGCATTAGATAATTGATCCAAAACTTTCTGGTCCCGCTTTAGATATTTAATCATCCAGCATCGTCTTCAATAATCGCTATGGTATGTTAGCAGAGAGAGAGAGAGAGAGAGAGAGAGAGAGAGTCCAATCAAGTTTGCGTTTGAAAGATTAATGGCTTGTGTTTTTTTAATTAGATATTCTAATAAACTTTCAAAGAAGCGTCTGTGAGCCCCCATAATTCAAAACTCAAGAAACATTCGTGTTGAATTTAATTCTACCCAAGTGGTACAAACTTTTAGAACAATGATTAAACCAACGGTTAATGGTCATCAGCGATCAATTATTTTTGTTGTTGTAATATTGTTTTCTAATATGACAGTGTTTTAGTTTAAAAGCCACCCGGAAAATGTTGTTCTGCTGTCAACGACGCTTAAAACTTTCCCCACAGAGGCTCTTTTTAACTGCACGTATACATGGTCACCTTGATTTACGTCGACAACAACAATTCCTGTCGCGAAATCCCATACGAGGGTTTGTGTAGAGTCGGCAACTCTAGTACCAATAATGTCGGAATTTTTCATCAGTTGAGTGAATACGTTGCCATGAACTTCCGCCATTATAGACCAGGTGAAGACGTAAGTTCCGGAAGTTGGGGGAACAAATATCCCATCGGAAGCGGTATATCCGTGTCCTTTATTTAAGGAAACACCGTCAAACTTCAGAATATAATGAGCTGGGAGGGAACCAGTACTGTCTTTTGACAAATAGGCATGGAAAGCGACTACACCGGTCAAGGAAGGCGTTGGTTGTTCTAAAGATAATAAATAAAAATAAACACAACAAACGAAATGTAACATTTTGCTTTGCTTTCGTTAATTCTCCTAAATTGGTTGTAATAAAAGATGTCGATTACACCATTGAAAAGTAGATATATAGGCTAAAAGTACTCATTTCTTATCAGTTATTCCAAGTCATCATTTCACAAATTCTACGGTCGCTATTATGACCTTGTTTGCGATTACAAATTATCATCAAGTCATATGTTGGCTGATTTGTTTCATACCATTTGTTAAATTGTCATTCTCGTACTAGATTTGACGACGGGTAACCCCGTTTACTTTGTTTCTACTACGGGCTCACGGCGGGTGTGACCGGTCAGCAGAGGATGCTTATAGCTAGATATTTATATGTATTTGTTAAATGTTTATTGATCGAAAACTGTCCATCCACCACCATCTACCATTGTCACTGTTACCATATTTTGTTAATCACAAGTATTATAACAGATATAACATTATTGTTTTTCTGAATAAACTATTACTATTACTCCTCCATGGCACCTGATCCTACCTTCGCTTTGTCGGAGGTCCGTGTTGCCCTACACTCGACTTTGTATATATGTTTCTGGGATTATGACTACGTTTAACACATTGTTAACTTCGCCAATCTATAGCCATTTAAAAAAGAAATAAAACGTTTCAAGATATATATATAGTTAGAACGTGTTTTATTACCTAATAATCTCTTTCTGTTTTGTTGGATTCTGTCATCTGATCCTTTGGAATCCCCCTCTTCATCCAGTATTCCAACCTTGTCTTTGCTACTCATAATACCGCCCTTATGTTTCCCAGCTTTGTCCACCATTACCATCCCCTCTGTGGTATCCGACCCTTCGTCATTACGAGCCACGCCATCCTGCACCATTTGCTCCAGGTGGTTCACCTTCATCTCTAGCAACTCTTTCTCCTTCACCAACGTGTCAACCACGGTTTCTAATTTCTCGTTCTGCTTATTCAGTCGGAATACAACCGTAGACATGGCCTCAAGTTTGGACTCCAAATTCGCTACCTTTCTCTCTAAATCAGAACTGGAGAGAGCAGACACTTTGGGCAAGGGACCCACGATACACAACATAACGCACAGTATCAACAAAGTCATGGTGTTCCAAATAAATGTCTTTAAACTCCAAGACGATAGTGACAAAATGTTGGGTGATACCAAAAACTATAAATTCATCGGAGGGACATTACTGATAAGAAATTAGTACGTTTAGGATATACACTTACTTTCAATGGTATAATTGACATATTTTTTTTTCAACCAATTTATGAGAAGTAATGGAAACATAGTAGAATTATTTTAAAAGTTTATAAATCACATGACAGGTTTTTCAATCAGAAAAAATTGTGTCGATATCTAAAGGAATCTTTCGAACATAGAAAACTCGTGCTAATACATCAAAGTGTAACTTAAATGCAACGAATATTACTCATGTATACTCTCCGTTACTATTGTTCGAAATTGAAGAATGATTTACGATTTTGTACAATCTATGATAATCACTATCTATTGTGCTTTATTCTGATTACTTGGATAAGTGTGCGTACATATACATTATCTAATTTGTTACTGTATATATTAGGGATGTCAAAATGAGTAAATTTCTTAGTCGATTATTCGATAGCTTTAGTCGAAGACTATTCGATTATTCGAAAGTGTTTTTTTTTTATCCACTAATTATGGTGAAGTTGCTTTGTACATTGTATACACATATAATTACATTGTATACATGTATATTTGATACAATTTTCTTGCGTATTTAGGATTACATGTACCAACAATGAAATGCACATGTACAAAAAAGGAGATTGAATTTAGATTAAACTTCATTGAAATTTTCCCCATGTAATGGCATCGCTTTGTCGGATGTCCGTGTTCCCTACACTTCGACTTAACACATGTTTACTTCGCCAATTTCTAGATAAAACATCCTTGATGTGTAAAACAATGAGCGGGATCTCATCTAAGGTTGTAAATTACCGCCTATTAGTTGGTCAGTAACTGTGAAAGTCCCGTTAGTAAGACCCCAATGAAACATCCATTAAGTTATCAATAATTAAAAGAGAAACAAACGCGCCCTCTATCTTCAAAAATTAATGTAGAATATGGGCATTTTGAGTTCCCCCAAAAACATGCATTAATTTAGCACATACATGCACTTGTACCATGTACATGAATATATATACATACACATTTAGGAAAGAAAGTCAGCTTTTCGCCTTCAAACCTTTTATACAGAGTTTTTGATATAAAAAAAAATTTTCCGCTGTGTCTGTGATTGATTAATATGCAGTTTGAATACAGAGTTTAAACCGTTGGGCGAAACAAAAAATTTCTTTGATGAAAGCTGAATTAATCGAAAAGTGCTATTTTTTCTGGCGAATATCAGAATGACAGGACACCGAAATTAGGAAAATGCCGTTATGCAAAATTTTACTGACTATTCGACAATTTTTTTTAGCTTGAACCTCGATGTTATCGAAGACTATTGAATAGTCTATTATTCGTTGACATCCCTGAGCATATAATGTCTGGCTAACGCCTAATAGTGGTTCTTTCCAATAAAGAAATTGAATTGAAAATTATTAACCAAACATGGTTAGTTCAAATAATATGTACAAGAACGTACATACATCACTATCTAACAAGTGATCACCTCAATAAAGTTCAGAAAGTAGAACCTGACAAAGCAGAAC
>CAJDSM010050274.1:0-17582 GCA_903981925.1 Ostrea lurida | reverse complement strand
ATGTTCGCAAAAATGTTATATAACATATATTACATGACNCTATTATAGAATTAATATATTATAGAATTATTTCCTTAATATTCACAAATGATTCACACATATTCATGAATTCGCAGGGTTGTTTTTTAACTGTAGGCATTAATAATTACCATACTGATTTTATGATTATTCTGTTTCACGAATATGTATGATTTTGTTATATTGACCTATACGTCCGTTTTTGCTTGTCAGACATCTTTAAAAATGCGGCAGCGTACACATTTTCTTTAGTCATTACGGTAATCAAACTAAGCCATCTTGAGTGAAATTAATAGAACTTTCCCACTTTTACCCATTAATATTGACAAGTCACATGAAGATGGATCTACCTTGAATCGAAGGATTGTGTGCATACATTAATAGTGTGAATAATTTAGAACTCAAATGAACTTATAGTGCCAGTGGATGAAAGACAGACGATGCGGGGAAACAAGATGTGGATCAGGATACCGCTGTGATACCAACAATGATTGTACCAAGTACGGTAATTACCATGCTTGGTGTGCAAGTAAGAATACACATGTTGATAAATTGAGTTTTGTACACTTCCTGAAACATTTTACATTTACTAATTCCCCGTTCGCTCACCGTGTACGTTTAGAGGTTTGCAATCCCCGTTCTTCAACCGCTCGTGTTCACCATTCATAAAGCGTCACGTTCGTTCAGTCTTATATCTTTGCATTGTTATTCGGAACATTATATCTTGTTACTGGCCGCATTGAGGTGTTGAGGCTTACGGTGAACCGCCTCACTGCAACGCAAATACACAAAACAGTTGTAAGCGCAAATTCCATGTTGGCATGGGTGTGCAATATAAGAATTAGTTCAATGTCAATGCAAAATCATTCCAAAAAAATTGCACTCCTCCATTAAAACTTGGGGCGATGAAAGCGTCACATCGAGATTAGAATTGCAAATAACTTGTCAATATCTTCATTATCGATACAATGGTGCGGCAATTTTCGGCTGCTTCTTGTGTAGGAGTATTTTCTGATAACTTTACCGTGACCAACCTACATACAATGTATGGATCTGTGAACAAGATCATACTGTGAACAATAAAAAAACAAAGATAACAGTGATCAATCTCGTAAGTCCCAAAAAGAATACAAAACAAGAGTTGGGCAAACACGGACCTCTGGACACACCAGATGTGGGATCAGGTGCCTAGGAGGAGTAAGCATCCCCTGATGACCGGTCACACCCGCCGTGAGCCCATAGTCTTGATCAGGTAAACGGAACAATCCGTAGTCAAATCAGTGTGTGAAAAACGGCTTAACAATGGCTATCAAACACATCAGACAGCATTTGACTCAATGATAGATCATATTGGTAAACTAAATTGTTATACCAACCATAGAAATGCTGCCTTTAAACGTGTCAATTATCGTAACTATGAACAACATTTTAAAGTTGTAAAGATGGATAATCCTCTCCTGTTTATGTAGGATAGTCTTGTCAAGTATACCATTCAGTCTTACACGTGTTCTATAAATACTTTAAAATTCTAGGTACTTTGCATTGTAATTAAAAATTGTTTCAAATACCCTTGTTGCCTTTGAACGACAACCAATAAAATCAGCCGCGATCAAACGGTACAGAAAGCAGTGAACACTGAATTAAGACATTAATATACAATAGATATTGATATTTCATTTTTTGTTATGCATTAAATATGCAAATAAATGTATATTCAGAATCATTCATAAACGTAGTTCTGATAATTTACACTTTTCTCTACAGATATAGACGAGTGTGCGAGTTCGCCATGCATTCATGGTACCTGTGTTGATCACGTGAACAAATACACCTGTAACTGCGAGTCTGGCTACACTGGAACAAACTGTCAAATAGGTAACAAAAGAAAGCAGAGCGCTTCAGTGATTTAGAGAGCAAGGAATAGAAAAAGAAAGTGAATCTAGTATATTTAATTACTTTTCGTAATTTTTCTAATTTCAAAAGCTACATTCATGTTTTGAATATACAATGATCATGTTGAACAAGGACATACAAGGTTACATGCCTTTATGCATAATTCGTTTATGTGGTACTTGTAACTATTGATAAAACATGTACATGATGACAAAGCTTTACAATCGGTAGAATTTTTATCCTTTTCATCGACTTGAGTCAGAATATACTGTACTTCACTGTAGATATCAATGAGTGTCAGAGTTCCCCTTGTGTACACGGAAACTGTACAGATCATGTCAATATGTACACTTGTTATTGTCAGCCGGGATATACAGGGATCAACTGTGAAACAGGTAAACTCAATACTAGCGACGTAAAGAAATATACCGTTTCCTTTTATAAAACAAATTGACATATGTATCTGTAATACAGCTGCTTCCCATCATTCTATTACGCAGAAATTGATGAATGCACCAGTTCTCCCTGTATACATGGAAATTGTATGGATGAAATAGCTAAATATGAATGTACCTGCGAATTATTTTATCTTGGAATCAATTGTGAGAAAGGTACTACATATACATGTTTTATATTTAAAAATTACTACCAACCTTATCTGAATTTCAAATGTTTTGATACCATTTTGCATACGATATGAGGTTTGACTGTCTGGTATTCCTTGCTACATACATGTACTGTACACACCTTTATATTGCATGTTAATGTCCCATTTTAAGAACAAATGCTAGAAACCAAAGTTTTAAACATGACTGTAGCTTTGTTTGAATCACTATTAACAGTTAACTTGGTATACCTGATTACGATAGTTGTCGGGTTAGTTGGAATCTTTGCAACCATCCTCAGCTTGTTCGCCATGTGGAGGAAAAAAACGTACTCTTTTAAATTTTCATTTTCATTTCATGATATATTCTTTTTGTAACACTTTCATCGTCAATTTGATAAAAATCCATTTTACTTGAAAACGTTGATGAATGGTTTTGTTCTTATGTATTATTTCAGAAAACAAAGGGATTTCGTCGCTCCATTTCCATTTGAAAACGTCCATTTAGGACAGACCAAGACACAGTTTCAGCGAACTGTTCAAATGGTCCACACTATTCAGCAACCTGTTCAGTTTGAGTTTGAGGATAGAAATATCAGGCAGTCAAAACCTATATTTCAGAGCAACTCTTGAAAATTATATGTTTACTTCAACACTGCATGCGACTTGTAACTCCGGAAAAACAAAAGTCCAAACTTTCGCCAACCACACTTTGGGGATACAATAAATTTCTTCACACAAAATGGCCCTTAAGACAATCACCAAAATTTACGCCTGTAATTGCTGCAGTTTTTAAATCATTTCACCAGAAATCATAAAATCGCATGGGATTATGGTGGGATTTTTACTCCTACCAGCTGTCCCATGAAAAATGCCACGGTAGAAAAGTTTCGGTAGGCTTTTTTCTTACGAGATTGGTCACTGCTCGTTATCTTTGCCTTTACTTTTTCCCACGTGGGAGACAGTATCCCATGAATGTGTTTTTTGTCGGTAACAGTCATAAAATGCAGATGGTTTTACATGGTGCGATTCATCTGCCTCATCCAGAAGTAGAATTGATTTTGTCTTTCTTAGTGAAACTCTTCTAGGGAAATTTTACCATATCAACACGTTTAGGTTGGGAGTTATAATCCTATTAGAGAAAAATCATTTCTCCCAAAGTAATTTTAATGGGACATCCCGCCATAATCCCATGAGATTTAATTTTCATGTGAAATCATCCTGAAATCAAGTAAATCCTCAGACAAATAGTTAGATTTTCTTCCATCAAGGTGTAAATATAGGTAAATGTCTGATGAAAGAAACAAAACATTTTTGTGAAGGATGACTTGTATCCCTGAGGAAAGGGTTGGCGAAAATCTGACTTTTGTCGTCCGGAGTTAAATGCGAGTGTTTAATAAGTTTTCCAGGAATACACAACCAATATTACTGTATTCATAACATACTAAATGTTTTGATTTAATTATGGAAATATACTAATGAATGTGCAGACAGGAGAAGGGAATGCATATACTGTTTCAATAGCGCATGATCAATAATGCTGAATTCTTTGAAATATGAATGGAAATATTACTTAGCTATTATTTGTCTATTCTGCTCAATTTAATGATTATAACAGTTCAGTGATTACATGTAGCTTGTCGTCTGTTGATCTGTTGGGTTTGGATTCAGCAGAGTGTTTATTTTTATAATTCTACTAGAATTGCATTCTTTACACTAATAAAATACCCGTGGTCCGGGTTAGAATAGGTCCCAGCATCCTTGCGTGTCGTAAGAGGCGACTAAATGGGGCGGTCATCGGATGAGACCGGAAAAACCGAGGCCCCGTGTCACAGCAGGTTGGCGCGAAAAAGATCCCTCCCTGCTCAAAGGCCCTGAGCCTGAGCATAGGCCTAAATTTTGCAGCCCTTCACCGGCAATAGTGACGTCTCCATATGAGTGAAATATTCTCGAGTGGGACGTAAATCAGTAAATAAAATAATACACTAAATAAAGAAATTGAATTTGAAACTTTTTAATTTCCGAGTGATGTTGGACATAACCCACTTTTCATTATATCAAATGTCTGTGTGTATTCTTCTTGAATTAAATGGTAAATCTTATTTTTTGTTAATGAAAAGTGAAGATAACGACAGTGATCAATCTCATAAGTCCTAAACGAACTACGAATTAAAAGAGTTGGACAAACACGGACCCTAGGTATCGGAAATTGATCAGGTCCTAGAAGTATCTTCTGTCGACAGGTCATACCCACCGTAGCCCTTTATCTTGACCAGGTAACGAAGTAATCCGTGGTCCAAATCGATATACAAAGAACGACGTAACAATTGTGTTCAACCATTGCTGTCGACAGCATTTGACCCAATGGCAGGTTGTATTGGCAAACTAGTATGTAGTATCGATATACGATCTCTATTTAAAACGGAGTTTTGGTGACTTATTGTTTTTGCACCGTTTATATTTCTCAAATTTGGATGAACTTGTCCGTACGTACGGGCAACGCCTCAACCAATCAAAACGAAATTTTGAGGGATGGAGGGTGACTTGAAGGGTGCAATCCACTTTTGAAATTGTCAAGAGGGCCATTGATCTCAAAGATGGTGGTGTGTCCAGGATCCGTGATTGCCCAATCCTTGTTTGTATTCTATTTAGGACTACGAGATTGATCACTGTTCGTTATCTTTGCCTTTACATAAATACAACGACTATCTTGAGCATTTAATGGGAAAAAATTGACGGTCATTTTACCATACCCGCCTCCAAAACAACGTCAACTTTTACCAAAGTAACAAATGTATTTTGTTATATTTTTAGTTACTGATTGGAATGGTTAACTCTTTTTGCGACAATTTTGGTGACCTTTAAATATTTCAAGTACAGTTATTATTCAACTACATTTTTGTAGTCTTGTTATCTAAAAACTTTAAACGATCAAGATGAAAAAAAACTTTCTGAGCATGTAGAGGGTGCTTCAAATGAGTGAAATCAACTTTGAAAATTGCAAGATGGCTGTGTTCAGCCCGGGAGTGTTCCAGGGTCATTCAGTGCAAAATAAAAAATAATTACCTACGGGTATCGATTGATTGATTATTTATTGTTTTGCGTCCCACCGAGACTATTTCACTCATATGGAGACGTCCCTACGGGTATCGTGTGACATATCAAATTAAAGGTCTCCACAGTAGAGTTCAGCCCGGGGGTATCCAGGGGTCATTAAATGCACAATATACAATTATAGTTCAACCCGGGGTGTTCTGAGTCATTTTAAAAGTGCAAAATAAAGAAAATTGACCGAAGGATATCGTGTGACCTATATCAAATTGAACATCTCTACGAGAAGAGTTCAGCCTGGAGGTGTTTCGGGGTCGTTCGGTGCAATATAAACGAGTATAGTTCAGTCCCCCCGGGGGGTCATTGAGTGCAAAATATTAAAAAGACTTGACCGAAGAGTATCAAGTGCAAAATTAAAGAGTTCTCCGAAGAGAATCATTGTGACATAGTCAAATTGAATTGTCGTCGAAGGAGTCCAGGGTTCATTAAGTGCAAAATGAGTTCTTTTCCCCAACGGATATCATGTGGCATATCTAATTGAAGGTCTTGATGAGTAGATTTCAGCCCGGAGGTGTTACGGAATCATTAAGTGCAAAATAAAACAAAATTGTCAAAGGGTATCGTGTGACATATCAAAGGGGTTTGGGGCGACTTGTGTGTTGGCATCCCAATACAATTATCACTAGTTTGATTTGTAAGGGAAATTTAAAATGTCTATACATTGTTCATGTTCGAATTGTAAGTGTTCAAAACTGTATAAGCATGCTTTTTGCGATCACATCGATGAAGGAATGCCAAACGGACGTTTGATCTGCGATTTATATTTTGCTTCTGATTTTTATGCCAGAGGAAAATAACTGCTTCCAGACACAGAGACAAATTCTGTCGTGTTGACTGATCTTGTCTGTAGACAAACAATCATGTCCTTTTCAAGATTTTGATAGATGGTGTATAAATTGTCGTATACTTTCGCTGCAAGGTCAAGTATATATTGATAGATCAAAATTTTCGTTCGACACGCACAACCTTATTGTTTTTGCTGTATATAAATAAGACGAAGGTAAAACAATGTGGGAACGAAGGCATAGCCCAAAACATAATACAAGGTCAGTGTAGGGCAAACGTGACCTCGGAAAAAGCGAAGGAGGATCAGTGGGGTGGCCATGGAGTAATGCAGTCTGCGCTGTTACAAGTCACACCCGCCGTGAGCCCTTAGTCGATATCGGTATGTAAACGATTACCTTTATTGTTCAAATCTAGTGTATTTGACACCTTTAACAGAAAGGCATTAAATTTTGATACCTCGCTTTGGACATATTTTGGTATAAAGTGAATACTGGATTCTCACTGTTGACTTTGAAAGATTGTAAATTGTTCCAATGATTTCTGGGATTTGATTCCTATATAGTAATCTCGGCAGACCCTTGCAATGCAAGTTACATTTACTTCAAGCGCTGGTCTCTATGCACCCCATCTGAATGGGGTAATTAGTAAGCTAAGTTGAATGCAGTGAACTCTCTATTTGATAGTCACAGTTTTGAATATTTGTTTAAGGGTACAATTTTCATTTGTACTTATGTATGTACAAACAATGCCAGTGTGCAATGCTCCGATGTGAATTCTGAAAGTAGTAGTCCGTCTGAGTGGTTGTTAGTTTTAACTAATTACTGGCTAAACTGCACATCCTCTCATCCCGGAAGGCCCTTAATTGTTGAATAAACGATCCAGCCGTATCAAATTATATACTATAACATACATGTAGGCGTAGGACTGTTTGAATATGGGGGAGGCAAACTTCTAAATATCACTGAATGGGGGGGGGGGCAAACTTCTAAATTATGTGACATGGTGCAGATAAAAAGTTACTTGACAAAGGGGGGGGGGGACATTTTTGCCCCCTCCCCCCCCGGATCCTACGTCCATGTATAAGGATTGATTAGAACTAGGATGAGGAGGTTTATGCTGTTAAAATAGCTTCAACGACAAAGCCAAAACAAATTCTTTTATTGAAAATATTTCTAATTGCAACATGTAGCAATTGTATGAAATCAGGCTGACAGCCGTATTCTGCTCTACCAGCCTTCTAAAAATATCCTGATTTACCAATGTTTATTTCACCACCTTGCATTGCAAGCAACATCCCCATACTTATTTGAAAGTACAACCTCCGTGGATTGTCCATATTTATGTTAATATAAAAATTCAACAAATTGTATAATTATGAAGATCTGACATTGCAAACATGTAGCTTTTGACTGCTATACACTGTATACATATAGCCTATTTTTCCTTGCGCTGACATTCAAACGGGGACAACTGAGTACGGAACTTCGCTCCACTCCATGCACACGGAGTTTTGCTCAACAATTTCCTCTTTTTTTCATATGTTTTGCGGGCGGTGAAATCTCCCAGGTAGTAGGCGATGGAACTAGTGACATCCACGACCTGTTTCAGTGCAAAACTGGAAAACGGGAAAAGAAATCGCAGACAAGGTTATTATTTCTGGTGAGTACACCAATATACATTTTTCCAACTAGCGGTCATTTTCTTTAATTTTGATCTCGTATTGTCCTCATATTTCTCTCCCTTTTGATTTATTGTGGCGATGGCTTTTATAGTCGTTTGTTAAAAAGACGTATTTAACATCTTTGACCCGCTCTCGTTGTTACTTTGTGCGTTTCATTCTACCGATTAACGTCCTCTCAGCCTGTTACACGATTGGTTAGCCTACTTGCTCTGTTGTTCAATTACACCAACAGATGTATGTTCGCCCTTTCCGCCTTTATTAGCGCTGAGGCGAACACTGATCAACATTCCATATCTCGTCATCTGTATTGGAAATATTCGCTAATGTTAATTTATAACAAATGGATTGCACAATAAACTGCAATCACTTCACAAACATATAATTTAGGTAGAGGATTTTGATGTCCTAAAACAACAAATCGACACTTTCTAATGGTCTTATAATAGACGCCATACTGCTAATTCATTGCAATGAGTTTATTTAAACGCGGGGATAAGTGGTTAAAACCTTTTCCCAATTCATCAATACATAGACACTAACACTTATTACAAAAGTGAGCGAATTGCACATTGCATCATTATGAAGTCTACAACAGAGGCATCAGATCCGAACACTTCCATGAACACAGGTCGCATGGGAGATCGGGTCAGAATAGTTTCCCTATACTCCTTGCTTGTCGTAAAGACGACTAACATGGGGACAGTCTTTCCGGATAGACCCATAACTCATTGCCCCGTGTCACAGCAGGCTGAGCACAGCATAAGGACCCCGGCCTGTCAACAGGCACGTAAGCGCCGAACATCAGACACTAAATCTTCTCACATATCATCCAGCGTCTCCCATGAGTGCACAAATTATCCCATACTGAGATGAAAAAGTCGCCATGAGAGATATTCCGGCGAGTAGATCGCTTAAATAAACACAAGTAGACTCAACATCATTATAACTTCATGTATTATTGCTCTCTATAAGTAGAATCTAGCTACTTTGAGAATATCATTTGACAACTGGATCGTTCTATTTGCGAATTAGATTCTAGTATGTGAATGCAGAATCCAGACTTTCATTGACACAGCATATTCATACTTTTAATTAGATCAGTAGTGTTCTTCTCAATAGGTGGGAGCCAGTTTTTTACAAGTAGTGCATTTTTTTTTTTATGTATTGAATAAATTTGGAGACAATTTATTTCATGACAGGAGTTAAAGCGTAATATAGATAGGTGACTTCGAGTGAAGGATAACACATTACAGTCCAATCAGGTAGAATCTCGATCCCTCAGTTTATAAAAATAGGATACGAGTTCTTCTGACGTTCTTATTGATCCCTGTTCGTTGTCGACAAGTTTCTGTGTGAAAACCACGTACATTAGTGCGTTGAATAGTGTTTTCTCCCAATTCAAAAGCATACGTCGAGGCCCACCTCGATTAATGAACTGATTATATAACGAAGATAAACATCAGCTTCCTCATATCTGGTACGCGACCTCAGTATAATTTGATCAATGACGTCCTGTTGAAAACAGAATAGTGAGGGCACTAGCAAAACTTGCCTCATTATATGCGTATTCGCCTGGCTGATCTAGGGACAGGATGAAAGCCTAAGGTGGAGGTCATAAAACCACATAGCTCGGGTTGCATGGAACCGCACCAACCTCATTGAGAAACATTCTTCAATTTTACAGATCGTACGTATTTTAAAAATTATTAAATCATCATTTTTTATTGTATTTTCTGTATATTCAATTTGGAATGTGTATCTGCATTGTCTTTATTTGTAAAGAAAGGATATTAAATTTTCCCTTGTTCCTTCTCCTAATAAATGATTGACCGAACGATGAATAGCCCAAGGCGTTGCTTATTTATGTGTTATTTAATTACCATTAACTTCTCAATCTTTCTTTATATATACTACATACTTGAGTTCGGATAACCTTTTCATAGTTGGTGCGTGCGAAGATATTCAATGATTATGATTTTCGTATTTTGTCTTTCAAAATTGTATAAATATGAGTTATCCAGAGAGCAGTGGGTGCTATCTACAGTATCGTCTTACATAATCAAATATGGTATCTTCGTTTGATGTGACGTGCTCTATCAACGGTGGCTCAGATTCATTCGTTCGAGAATCTTATCTTCATATTACGTTGTGGTAGCCTGAATAATACCATGTGCCTACTATCTCCTAGATACACTGGAATGACGCTGTATGTTAAATTTACGATTATCTTTGGCTTACTCCGAGAAACGATAGAGCGATTCGGCCACTTGGACCTTGAATAACAAAACGTATCGAGCCTCTAACACAGTAAATGGACTATTATCGTGAATCCAGTGTCGCAATATTTCACTGATAACAGTGAGGACAAATCCGAGCATCCTAATATAAAAAACCAGCAAACATGCGCAACAGCTGTACACAATCAGGATGGGAGGGAGAGCTGGAGCGTGAACGACAATTGCTCACCGCACAAGGTATCTAGTCTCTTCACTATGAGCAAAAGTATTTCTGCTTCAAGACGAAACGTTATGGTGAAGACAGGGCGAGTGAACTGAGAGGCGTGAGAAGTAAAACTGAGAAAAACGGGGTGGAACAATAGCTCGGATGGCGCCAAAGGAGGCTGAGAAAACAAAGATACCTTTGCGAAGATGAATGTTCACACAGATCGGCACATCGGAGTATAGCTAGATATAACAAAACGATTCATGGCTCCTAAGGAGTACACCGAGTAGTTAGTCTCATACGTGGATGAAATTGTTATCTCCACACCACTATATTCGCATGATCACAGGTGTGTGATGGAACTTTTGAGTACCGATTTCGTTCTAGCCAAGAGAAAATTCTAGACGTGCTTTAGACGCATACCGGTGAGTGTGAAACCTATGCATAACAAGCGTGCATACCCAGGTATGCTGTTTGTGTAAATAAAAAGATTTAAAAAGTTCATGGACCTAATTTGGAGCGCCGAGAGGCCGAATATTTCAATCGAGCTACCAGTGAAAACTGAAGGTGTGGAAATACTTGGCGTAAGAATGTTTATAATGGGGATATAAGAATAATAGCGAGCAAAAGATGTACTGTAAAATGTCGAAATCTTAGTATTGTGAACATATAAAAAAAACTCATGAGAATAACAAGCCTGCTTCTCAGATATTTTGAAACCGCGAAGATTGCTCTAGCTTGCTGTCATGATCAAAACGAGGCAGGAGAGAAAGCAGAACTCGGTTCTCACACTGAACAACATAGCGAATGCAGATAGTATACTTATCGCAAAATGCCCGAATACAGGTGTAATCAAACTGTCATAGAGTATTCTCTCTGCAGGGCGGACTCTCTTAGCGAATACATACAACCACTGCTTGTACTCAAATCTGTCGTAACGATATGGTGGTACTGTAGTGCATTACAACAATTACTGCGAGGCAAATACTTCATCCTCAGGAAAGTCCGACAATAGATAAAATTCACTCATAAAAACCCTTGTAAAATCTAGTATGTTTGAATCGTTTGGCACTTAGGGAGCACCACGAACCAACGGATGGTTTATTGAGTATAATTCGGTAATTTGATTTGCTGATTTTGAAAAAAAAAAAGAGATGAAAACATTTCTAAGACAAGCGTACGCCAGACCAAAGCGCTACCGAAGTAAAACATAGAGAAAATTAGGTAATATAAATAGCGTTCAAAACGGTTGGTCCTGTGCCCTAGACATTGTGGAAAAAAGAATACACAAACAAAACTTGGTCAAATTGCTCCCACCCATTTAATTTTATGGTGATTCGGTTCTTCGTCAGGTAACTGTAGCAGGGATGTGGGGGGGGCTGCAATACATTTGTCTATAACCTGAATCAATTTCTTACTTCAACCCACATCGCTTACCCGCACCACACTAGGATTGTGTCCTTGAATGAACACACTAGACGACCGAAGGCAAGAAACTGGGCG
This sequence comes from Ostrea lurida, assembly GCA_903981925.1. Lineage (NCBI taxonomy): Eukaryota > Metazoa > Mollusca > Bivalvia > Ostreida > Ostreidae > Ostrea > Ostrea lurida. The sequence continues at coordinate 5,544 of CAJDSM010050274.1, read as the reverse complement.
GCAGTGAACCATATACATGCGATTTGATATCGCCTGCAGGAAATATGAAATAATTGTAGCCTACTGCGAATGCATACGCGCTCTTGATTAATGTTAGACAAATAACTCTGTTGACTAATTTAACAATAGTAGTCTGCAGGCAAGATTCTGAACCAAGGCCGCAGGGCCGGAGGCAGGGACGGGAGGACAGTTAATGGAAACCAATCCAAGGACTGAATAATCTTCTGACGCGAACCAATGTCACGCTATTTAGGGGAAGCAATACGTGGATGCTTCTACTAGCTGGAATGAAAGGTCACACGACAGAGGATGTGGGATTAAACAGAATAAACCAGCCAGTCAAAATTTCCAAGTTCCTTAAAAAACGACGAGCAGAAGATCCCACCCAAATATTTGAGTAAATTAGTAAAAAAGATACATAACATCATGGCATTCTTATCGCCGAACAAAAAGTGTAACTTCAGTAAAATGTAGAGAACATGATCGAACATGTGCTGAGAAGCGCATGCAAATTTCTCTAGAACTGATACCAGTATGTTGTTACTCTACACTCTCCTTTACATATAAGCGGCATTTAGTACATTTTGCCTACACTATCATAGTTAACCAAGTGACTAGACCACTTCCGTGTGACATATTGCCACAAGGACGTAAATCATTTATGCCTGCACACTCCGTGTAGAGATATCTATAACGGTCTAACTAATTATTCTCGTTTCAGGTAATTGATTATTGAAATTTACTCATGCGGGACTACTTAACGAAATGTGGATAAAGTCTATGTGAATTGCGACTTAAAAACATCCTACATCTGTGGTAGCTTGATTGACTCTATGATCTTATGATAGCCTAGTGATCCATAATGTAATATCTCGTCGGGCTATCACGCTTCTTCAGTGCTACCGTTGCGAGTTTGTCAGATATCTAATTTATCACCTACGACAACATAATACTATCGCCACCAAGGTACGCCGCAACTAAATGCAGAATAGGCTATTTTATGGTTCGCGTGTGTCTAAGCTGTCTGCCATTATAACACATGTTATAGATAATAGTCAATATATTTGGATATCCTTGCATGTAGAAGAATATCCTGTAACCTCTGATTAGTGTAGTAACCATCACAGTTAGTAATTCTGCAGTACGACTTGCGAATCTTCTCTTTTCGATCTTATAGAAAGACCACAAGTATAACTTGTTGTGTGCAGAGTGAGTAACGAGATTTTTATTATATGTGCGCGTGATGAAGTGTCTCTCTCTATTTATGTCGTACTCGTTTATTGGTATAAAGCTCACATATATATCTGTCAACTCATCTATATTGTGAGAGATTGTATACGTGAAAAAGTATAATACAAAATTAAATAAAAAAAACATCTCGACTGAGTTTGTCTGGCTTACTGCTGTTCCTTTGCAACAAATTAGGCTAATGCGAGTGCATGGTCGAGCTTCATGGTCTCTCCATTGGAGTTTATAGTATCGATGACATTTCTCTCTCGAGGTCGAGTATTATTGTCAGATCTCATTATACTACGATGAATCTTTATAATTCGTCATTTCATGACAACACTTTACTCTGCACCTCTCTGTCCAAAACAAAATTTTATGCATCTATCTATATCTCTAGGTGATCGGCAGAGACGTTGTTCAGCTGAATACAGAAAGCCTGTACTGTACCTGAGGAAACAAATATTAGCTGATGTTGCTTTTCTCTGAATAAAGCTCCACCAATAAGCTGACCCCTTTGAGGAAAATCAAACGGATTATGATCGATACATGTCTCAGTCGTCTACAGATAGTTCCAGTTGTCGAGGCTATAGTAGCCTGGTGAATTCTCTTATTGTGGGCGGGCACTCAACATATTACTGAATTACGGTCTTGTAACAAATAATACGGTGACTAGTGTGCACACGCTGACCTCCACATGTATCTGTCTATTCACAATCTCTGGAGATAGTGTCTTCAGTGCACAGAACTGAACTAGAGCTTCCATATTACAGGAGACACAGCATCAAGAGTATCAGAGAGATGATTCAATTCAGCTTGAACTAATTGAGACTTACTGATTTCCTATAGTGATCCTTGACCTTTTAGACGATAACTTATGTTCAGCGCAAAGGCATCCATATAGCCAATCAGGGCGTTGCCTATAGCTAAATTGCCCACCATTGGACCACCGCTGTGCTCCGAATACGAACTACACAGTTCCTTAATAAATACATCGCATTCTTTAAAGTGCTAGACACATCTGGGCGCATTGCTAATACAACTACTCTTGTGTTGGTTATGTGTACCTTAAGTTTCAAATGTCGCGCGTCACTCTAGCCAGGTTCAGCAAGATCTTTCACTTGATAGTACTCGGTATCTACTATTATTAAATAATTGTGCCAAATATTAGTGTTAGCTGACCTTTATGTGATGTATACCTACCTTGACAACTAAACACTTTGATACTTAATCATTTTGGGCATATCAAAATGCGAGGTATGCTCTTATGGCCCTCGTGGAGGTTATCAGAAAAGCCTCACCGCTTCTAGTAGGACATATACATAGAGTATGTGTACACATTCTACATGATAATAGTTCAGGTAATGCCGGATAGTATAGCCTCAGAAGAGACTACATGAAATACCTAACTAAATATGCCATTTTGATTAAGAAACATATTATGATTTTGTTGAGAAACATTGTCTATCTTCAGCTGACCAAGATAATTTGGCTTAATCTATTGGGATTCCACTATAAGTGAGCTCATTATTTACGGTCTATATTAATTTATAGAGAGACATAAGCATCATCCTTGATGTGCAAATATCTCCCTGAAAATAGCATCGGGCACCACGATGAACAATGCTGATGCCTAAATAGCTACAAACAATGAAAGTTTAGCGTGTCATGAGCTGTTCCTAACCACCATGCTATCTAGACGTGCCGCATATTGGACATGAGGAGTAGATAGCAAGTGGTAGGGTGCAGAGACAACAACTTGTATCTGAAGTAGCTTAAACAGACCCAATAGATAGTGTAACGCTCTGGGAATCAGATAGTCACGACGTTATAGAATATTTTTCACAGAAATTGTGCTGTTCAACGAGCTGGGCTATTGACAGCTATCATTGGAATGATAAGCCATTAGCCGATTAAGACATTCGTCAGTAGAAAAATTTGGAAGAAAAGCTCGTCAACATAAAAAAAAGAGCTTCAGATGTACCGTTATAATTATCACTTCTAGAAGATTAGTTTGCCATTCCTATTGGAAGTGTAATATAGATACGTCATAAAGGTCAGAGGGTTTTCGGTGAAAAAACACCACCATAAATTGAGGTTAAATATTGTTACCCCGGATAATTGTTATGTTAATTTATATAACAAATATGGTAGCACTACAGAATTAGTTTGTAAATTGATCACACGGCTCGATTAACATACTCCATATGAGTGAGCCAATTCGTTTGTATATCATGAATTATCAGGTATTATTAATATTATATTTTAAATAAAACTTTTTCGTCGAGACTTACACATTCGCTGAAATCATGGTTATCTCACCTTAGAAATAATTAGTGTCAGACCTGATCCAATAGTTTGTCTTTCTATACTTGGTCTAATAAGTTTCACCATTTCCGAAGTCACATTACACCACAGCGATTTGAAATACTGCTTGAAATGCGTGTTATTATTAAACATTAAACTCGATGTATCTTAAAATTAACATATCTTTTAACCATACTTTTGATCATCGGCGCAGCTCTCACAACGTTTGGTGAACTGTTTTTCACTCTTTTGATAAGCCTTCTTATATTAGGAGCGAAAATGCACATTAGTGATTGATAGATTTTCCTTGCGACCAATAACACAATATGACATAATTCAGCTAGAGTTGAATTTGTATCATATTATAGTCGATTCTCGTGAGAACTATGCGTACACATAACCAAAATAGCGAAAGCCTGTCGATGCACCGTTGATCCAACAGCGTGGAATCCATCGTGTGTAAATCACATGGTATCAATATAATAAATCAAAAACGACATTAAAAAATAGATGTACCGGCAACACGGGTACCACTCACAGAGCAACCAAAGCTGAAGTTTTGGTCCTATACTCGTCATGGTTGCCTACTCGCGGAGCGGTGATAGATATGCATTTCATTTGCTGTGAACGTACTGACCGCCGGATGCGCGTAAGTCGAGAAAAGATATAAAAAGTAATAAATCTCAGCAGGACACTGCTTGGTCCTAGATACGCAACTTACCCATATTAGGCAAAATCTAGAGTGATGAAAAATGACCAGTCTAACAATCCCCCGCATAAACACACTTTTTACATACGCCGTCCTCATGAATAGCATGTTGAGAGGAACTGAGTTTCAACTTATGAAACCTTTTGGCTCAGAATGCTGTGTCAATGGATCATAGCGAAGGAGATGCCACGCCCATTTTAGCATCGAAGCTTGATTCCTCATAACCATTTTGTTTGCTTCACTGCGAACTGTACCCTAAGTATTTAGCCAAACTCTGGGCGCGACTTAGCATCGCTCTACACTACATTTAATACCTAAGGATTTAGATAAAAGGATTTGAATTTAACGTCAGAAAACTCAGAGACGCGCAAATTATAAGCGCAGGTCACCATTCAAGTGAAACCTTGTCTCCCGTCAAGTATAAATACTCTGTCACAGGCATGCACAAAGGATAAGTCTAATCGCGACGGTGTCCTCACATCTTGTATATTTACTAAAAACAATGTAGCCATAATGGTTAGCCCAAGGTCCGAAGCACGTCACTAAACAGGGCATTACTTTTATGTCACTTGCGTCCAATAGATACGATATAAAATTCCTTTTCTTTTAATTAATTTTCTCGATATTTCATTTTTCGGTGACAGAATGATATTTGATATGCTTTTCCAAGTGACTCTTCTGAGCGACATAGATCGCGGTCATCAGTGCTATTCATGTACAATTTAATGCTGCTCGATTTAGTTAAAAAATAGAGTATTGCGAGTGCCGCAGCATTCCAAACGGAAACTTCCATGAAAATGAACTTTATTTTCCAGAATTTGTATAGCACCTAGATGCACAAATAAGATGAGTTAAAGATCTGTCCAAGTATCTCAAATACAAAAATGAACCATACTACAATCTCTCGCATTAGATCATTACAAACTAGGATAAAGAAAGGTGTCATAATAATAGCAACGACAGTTATGGTTCGAGAATGTCTTCGATTCCGATTAATTAACCATTGCATGTCCTGCCATGACGGAGAACTTATAAGAGACAGAGGATTTCATCACGAGTTTTGGAAAATTCCAGGCCAATGGAACATTAGAACACGTGGACTGGCATGGAATTTCATCTGTAGTGTGGAGTTCTGTTAGCTGACTAAGTTTCTATTCTCCGAATCGTCGATTATTTCCGACAGTTAAGAAATATGAATCTGTATGGGATTACCACAACGCCAATATTTGTTGAACCCGAATTGCAAGTTTTAAGATTAACCGCGGTGTGGCTACCAGAAAAACAATCATATGAGTGTGTTA
>CAJDSM010050265.1:0-14467 GCA_903981925.1 Ostrea lurida | reverse complement strand
AAAATGACCATTTGGAGCAAAAGATTAACTGCACCCCAAAGCATGATGCCACCTCTGCCAAATCTGTCCTTGTTCCAAGCACACATTGTAGCATCAGCTAAATCAAGTCTGCCATCACTTACGACATGAATTTGATTGTGAGCACATCCAAAAACTTTTGACATTTAGTGCTCCACATATGGGCCTGGTCAGCCAGTTTGAAATCTACAGATTAAATTTAACATTTGAAGCCAAACTAAGTGGAGTACATTCCTTGATTTAACTTCTGTTGTTGCTTGTTAAACTGATCTTAAAACTAGGTTATAATAGAAAGGAATTGGTTTTGAGAACCTCCAAACCTGTATTAGAACGCTAGGAATGACAACACAGATGCAAATATACAAGTCGTCCCCAAACTTCATGATCTTGTCAATCAGATGTCAATACTACGACATGAAACGATACTTACTGTCCGTACTGATAATTATAAAAGCCCAGGGTGTGTCTATGGTGTGCTTTGTATGACCACGCGATCTTCTCCTTTTCCGTTCTCTGTTTTTCACGAGTATGATGTCTGAAAGTGCCAGCGCAGGCTGGGCAGTATTCACAAGCAGTTAAAGCTGTACTACATAATTCATAAGCTCAAATTTCGTTTGGAAAAATACACTAAATTCGCAGCAGCTGAAGCCTTGATACTGTTTCGCTCACATCAAAATCCACGTGGCCTCCGTAAAAATCACTTGAATCAAATAAATACCTACAAAAAAGTGTTAACACAATCTTTATTACCTTTCATGGATTAAGCCTGCTCACATATTAGAGCTAACGCTATTGTTATGTCATAATGACTCTGAGAAATGTAACGTGTTAGTAAACAACGAAACAGCAAATTAACCCACTGTACGAATCAGACTAGTCCATTTGGCAAGCAGTATCCCTTAAGTCTGCCAGTAACATGATAACGGTTGCATTTTGTAACTGTTGAGTAGATTTAGTGTGGTTTAAGGTCATATGGTGGTTTGTGTGATCACGAGCCATGTTACATGTATCGGTGGAAACACCAAACTTTTGCAGTTCTAAGTCTGCTAAATCATAATGAAGTAAATATATAAGACTGTACCCAAACATCAAACTAAAATGTTCTCTCTGTATTATGTTCCAGTACAATAGGTCTACATGCAGTTTACAGGTACTTGAAAATTTTATAAATTCATGTGATGATTTAAACAAAAGAACTAGAAACTGTCCTTGCGGGACTAATACCCCCGCGGGGCACACTACATAATGAACCACAACAGATTTTCTCAGACTAAACAGAAGTTGTCTATTCAAGTGGGTAATTATAGTATATATTGTTAGGAGGAGTTGTGGACACTGCACAATTGGTGAAAAAATGTCTAAAGGTTCCAAACGTTCATATATCTTCACATAAATTGTTTCAAAACAAAAAATTCTGACAATGATGCACATCTCCATATGTAATTTTAACACTCCACAAAGTTTCATAAAAATCCTGCAAGTCGTTTAGGAGGAGTTGCGGACAAAAAACGCACTGATGCATAGGTCATTTGGTGAAAAATGCCCAAGTCCAACGTTCATTCTTCTACATAAAATTGTTCAAAAACAAAAATTCCTGCAATATGCACATCTCCATATGTATTTTAAACACTCACAAAGTTTCATAAAAATCCTGCAAGTCGTTTAGGGAGTTTGCGGACACAACGCACTGATGCATAGGTACATTGGTGAAAATATGCCCCAAGCCAAACGTCATATCTTCTACATATAATTGTCCAAAAACAAAATTCCCTGAAAAATATGCACATCTCCTTATGTATTATGCAAGTCGTTTAGTGAGGAGTTTGTACACATTAGCTTTCGACAGAAGACAGACAAGACAGGGTCAACCTATAACCCCCCCCCCCCCCCAAAACTTCGTTACGGGGTATAAAAATACAATCAAACATGCTTATAGTGAAAGCTGGGACAAAACAATTTTGATTTGTTAAAATGTACTTCATTAGCTGTAAACGTGGTTTATTTACGTGGGAAAATTTATACTAATTACACGGTTCCACATAAATAATTGCTTATATTTTCCCACGTGGTATATTATAAATATCCAATCATAAAATGTGTCATTATTCAATTACTGTGTATTTTTCCCACATGTAATGCTGGCTTTGAAAAAACCGATTAATTAACCCCCAACGTAAGTAAGAACTTTTACATTTATCACACTAAGTTTTTGATTGCTTTAAGACTTAACAAGGAATGGAAAACTTTCACTGAAGTGTGAATCCTTATAAGCGTGCGTGTTGTATCCCAAGCCTTACTGTATTCACTATAAGCGCGTGTTGTACCAAGCCTTCCTGTATTCACTATAAGCGTGTGTTGTTTGTAACCAAGCCTTCCTGTATTCACTATACGCGTGCGTTTTGTATCCAAGCCTTACTGTACACTATAAGCGTGTGTTTTGTAACCAAGCCTTACTGTATTCACTATAGCGTGTTTGTTGTAACCAAGCCTTACTGTATTCACTATAAGCGTGTGTGTATAACCAAGCCTTACTTTATTCACTATAACGTGTGTGTTATAACCAAAGCCTTACTGTATTCACTGATACGCTGCGTGTTGTATCCAAGCCTTACAATGTATTCACTATAAGCGTGTGTGTTATAACCAAGCCTTACTGTATTCAACTATACGACGTGCCGTTGTATCCAAGCCTACTGTATTCACTATAAGCGTGTGTGTTATACAAGCCTTACTGATTCAACTATCAACGTGTGTGTTGTAACCAAGCCTTACTGTATTCACTATAAGCGTGTGTGTTATAACCAAGCCTTACTGTATTCACTATACAGCGTGTGTTTTAAACCAAGCCTTCTGTATCACTATAGCGTGTGTGTTATAACCAAGCCTTCCTGTATTCACTATAGCGTGTGTGTTATAACAAGCCTTCTGTATTCCTAAGCGGTGTGTGTAAAACAAGCCTTACTGTATTCACTATAAGTGTTGTGTTGTAACCAAAGCCTTACCTGTATTCACTAAAGACGTGTGTGTTGTAACCAAGCCTACTGTATTCCCTTACGCGTGTGTGTTGTAACCAAGCCTTACGTATCTTACGTCTGTTGTATCCAAGCCTACTGTATTCACTATAAAGCGGCGTGTTGTAACCAAACCTCCTGTATTCACTAAAGCGTGTGTGTTATACCAAGCCTTCCTGTATTCACTATAAGCGTGTGTTGTTATAACCAAGCCTACTTATCACTATAAGCGTGTGTGTTATAACCAAGCCTTTCTTGTATCACTAAAAGGGTGTGTTGTAACCAAGCCTTACTGTATTCCTAACGCGGTGTGTTTGTAACCAAGCCTTACTGTATTCCCTTTACGCCATGTGTGTTGTAACCAAAGCCTTACTGTAACAGCTGACCTACCTGTAGTTGCTCCATTCAATATCTTGAGGAGTCTCCCCACCTACTCCTTCACGAGAAAGTACTTATAGTCACTACAGAAGGATACACAACCTTCAGTTTGTAGTCTATATTGGCTGCTGACCCTGCTTAATGTTTCCCGGGTAAAAGCTGTTGGTCAGGTAGCCAACATCCTACGGTACGTTACATAACATACACTCCATATCTCTCCCCAGTTTCTGAAGACCTTCCCTATTTTTGTATGTTTTTGATTCCAATTTCTAAGTAAAGATAAACAAAATAGTGGCCAAGTCTAAAGAATTGATACAAGATCTTAGTCCTACAATAAACTCTTAAGATTTCTCAATCAAAACCTTTCAATTTGCCTTGTTATTAAAAATAAGACCATCTACATTTCTGTATTCAGAAGGCTTTAGAATCAAAACATGGACGGCTGAGAAGTCAAGCCTGCCAATTATTACAACAGACTTGCAACAAGTAACTTTTTACTGACTGTCCATAAATGTATATCAAGTCCACAGAAAGCTTTGCTTTACTTGATCAAACTGAACAATTTCAGAAGATGGCCAATAACAAACCCTGATACATGTTCAAAAAAGTTCCACACTTATTGTGTTAAGTTACTTTATGAACATAAAATTTTACATCAAAATACATAACGAACACAAACATTAAAATTCTCATAAATCATCCAAAATTTACCTGATATTTTTGTGAGCCGTTTGTACTCAACAGTTCATATGACATATCAAAATCTGCCCCGATATCGGGAAAGAAATATCTGACATGACCAGTTACATTCACACGATACGCATCTTTCTGTTCAAGCAAAATGTTGCACTGGCATCCCTTGTTTTTTGATTCATCAGGTTTCTCTATTTGGACATTTATCGTCAATTTATCCTGAATAAGAAATCAAACAGCATTAATAGCAAAAAGGCCCATGAACCTTAACAAGTCACTTAATTCATTGAAGAACTTATTCAAATTTCATTTTGAATTAGACATGTTGCATTTTGATGGTACATTAGTGCTCCTTTTAAACTTTATAAACTATAAGTCCTTTTTTTTTTCTTCTTGTCTTGTTTTCTCCATTACAAACTAGAAATACTGCGAGTAAAACTCACAAAGGATACCCTCGGCCACCCACACATTTTTATGCTCACTTGAGTCACTAAAGTTTGAACAAAGAAGAAAAGGCCCGGACAGAATTCCATGTTAAAAAAACCTTCAAGTCTGACCTTGAGATCAAAGCCAAGGTTAAACAGAGGTCATGAATGTATGTGACACATCCTCCCATGGTGATACATCCTCTCATGGTGATACATCAAAATGACAAATATAATCCAAGTTAGAAAATTATACCTTTGACCTTGAGGTCAAAGGTCAAGGTCATATATAGATCATTATGGTATGCCAACATCAAAGAACAAAGAAGTTATGGCCTGGACAAGAATCTGCACAAACAGATGGACAGACAAACAGAGTACATGACACATTGTGTCATGGTGATGCATCCATGTGCTAAATATAGAATGGCTATGGCAAAGAACAAAGAAGTTATGGCCCGTACACGAATTCATGTTAAAAAAAATAATTCTGACCTTGAAGTCAAAGGTAAAGGTCATACATAGGTAATGAATATACGCGACACATCATCTCATATTGATACACTCATGTGCCAATTATGGTATGCTTATCTCAAAGAACAAAGAAGTTATGACCTGGACACGAATCTGCACAGACAGATGGACAGTCGGACGGACAGACAGACAGATTCCTATATACCCCCCCCCCCAACTTTGTTTGCAGGGGTATAATAATGACCTTGACCAATGTATTTAACTGCTTTGGAGATGTCCTTCATCTTGGCCAATTCAGGGTTATACATGTAATATACTGTCTGGTCATAAGCAAACTTTGTGCAAAATATTGCCCAGAAAAATATTTCCAACATTTCTTTTTACCTGCGATCTTTCAACAAATGACCCTTTTTTAGGGTCTTGACACAACACATGGTCAAAAACAACTTTTGTCCATTGTTTCAAGTCTGAATTTCTAATGTTGTTCCACTACTAAAAGTAAATTTTGAACTAAATTCCTACCAATGACCTTGACTTTAACCAAATGACCTTGGTGACAAACCACCTGATTACAAGCAACCTTTGTGCCAAGTTTAAGCTATTGATTCTTTTTTACATTTCAAAAAGTCATGGCTAGACCAACACTTATAATGATTCAAGATCAGGATCTATACTTCATAGCAAAAGTTAGATGTTACATTTGATTTTCATCTGTATTTCGTAGTTCCCAACAACTTTTCCAAATTTAAATGATTTGGTGGATACTAACTCAATTTATCATCCAGAAATCAATTGTTGACACCTACCCAAACACTATACCCCATTCCTCGTTTAACTAGACTCAACTTCATTTAGGAGACTTACATAGTACCAATGCAAACTACAGGCCCATCATCTGATATAAATTACCTTTATCTGATTCTCTCCAAGGTACGAGACATCAATAACAACAGAAGTCAGAGATTTATGTATCCCAAAGTCATACTCTATATCAATGTCCTGACCTGATAAGAATGACATCAAATTAAATTTACAGTTTGTACATATTACATCAAATACATCATTCTGAATAGAAATCATATATCTAATCAGCTGGAAGCTTTGTAAACATAACTGATAAACTGTGAACGGTTGACAGGGGATGCTTACTCCTCCTAAGCACCCGATCCCACCTCTGGTGTATCCAGGGGTCAGTGTTTGCCCAACTCTTGTTTTGTATTTTGTTTGGGACTTGCGAGATTGTGATGAAACAATTCAAACTTACATGTGTTTAAATTTTCAATCAGATACTACACAAAGACTTACAGCATAAGATGAGTTTGCTTGCACGACAATATGTCTAGCAATTAGATCTTTTTTTAAAAAAGATTTTACCATGTTTAGGAAATGGAAATGTAATACATGTATAAATTGATAATAGAAAACTTTTTAAGCGATCAAACCTAGCTGACCGCTATATTCCTCCCTCCTCAAATGTATTCACACGTGAAGACATCAACCAGGACCTTATTTCCCTGACATGCATATACACCTGTCAGTTCCAGGGTCTGGTCTACAGCACCAAATGTAGCAGGAAGGGAGAAAATGCAATAGACCAGACCGGGATTTGAACCCAGGCCCCCGACTATTTAGTTAGATGCTCTACCACTTGAGCTATCTGTCCACTGATGATCGAACATATCTGACTGCTACAGTCAGCCGCTTTCCAAAGATTAGCTATCATTGATAAGCAGAAAATCATCATACTAAGACTCATATTAATCTCTTTTTAAATCTCAATCAATATTACTGTTTTCTTATTTGTAACCACATGATGTTCGCATTATATTGACTTCATTTTAGTGATCTTGACCTTTGACCCTTGACCTTGAAAACCAATAGGGTTCATCCTCTCTTCATGGCAACAGTTGTGGAAGGTTTGACGATTCTCCAATGAATGCTTATCTACCTTCTTAGGCAAAAGTCAATAGTGAGAGGGTATACCGCGGTAAATTCAACAACGGTTTGATTCATGATACGTTAAAACTGCATCGCGGTTCAGTTCAATCAGTCTGTATTTATCCGTATCGTCTGTTTTGGTTCAGATTTATAATTTCAAAATGGCTTCCAGGCAGAGATGACTACGACAACGCAATGAAACTAGTTTCCTATAGCCATCAATTTTTGGTTTGGGGATCATTTTGGGTTCTTAAGTAGCAGACAAAATATGATTCGGATGTTTTGTACATCTAGCGTGCAAATGGATATAAAATGCCGCCAAACAAATGCAAAGATTTCTGTGACTAGGAAACAAATACATGTATGTCACTGCCCTATTCACATACGCACTTGAAAGTACATCTTTAAAAATTGTATTGCCAATGAGAACAGTGAACTTCTTCCATTGTGGACAATTCAATTCTGGATTCAAACAAATAATGTCTATTAAAACCTAACATAGTGAGATTGCTTTATACCCAGTTCACTTTCGAAATTCCCAGTGAGCGTGTCTCCTACTGCAGGGAATAACCCTGTTTTTCTACTGCAGGGAATAACCCTGTCTTTTCTACCTGCAGGGAATATTGTCAGGGCTCAATGATATGCCCTTAATGCAGACCAATTGAAAGATGCCATGTTTAAATAAGTAAATGGTAACAAAACTGATTAATTTGTTTTTTTTTTTTTTATTTCTGTCAGATAATTCTATATTGATTCAATGTATCGTGAGCTAAATATCGTGTTATGTATCGTGAGGTCTGTGTATTGTTGCATCCCTAATAGTGACCTTGCATATGACCACTGATTTTTTTCTAATATTGAAACTTAGAACAGTTTACATTCGGATTTTATGATAAATTGTAGCTTAGCTACATGTACCTTGATTTTGTCAGGGATAGTAATCTGTATTCGTTACATATTGTACTTTGGTAATTTAAAAAGTTGCAAGTCCTCATAATCCCAATCTGGTGTTTTTCAAGCCAGTTGATTTGTAACTTTATCTGGTCTTCAGATTTTTTAATTTAGATGGCAGAAAATTCAATACAACCTAATGTTTCCTACGAATGAACACGACTAAAACGGTGCCATTTGTAAACCTTTAGTTCTTTCTCTCAACTGACAAACCATCTGACTAACACACCTTACATATACTTCAGTTTGTGGGGTATTTTTACCAATAAGGGCTAAACATTTACGATTTACCTGGATATCCTAAGTGAACAGTGTAATTTTTTTGGAGGGAACTTCCATATGATTTCTTTGATTTCCATTCAATTAACACATCACTGGTGTCCCCGTTCTGTGAGGCGTGGTCTGTGTTGAGATGTAGGGAATATAGAGTGGGCCAGGCTTTGGTGCTACAAGTAAGTACACCACTACAGACCTCAATCTTTTTTTTTTTTTTTTTAAATACAAGAAAAATAACAAAATAGTACACATAACTGTCCCTGGCTATAACGCAGCTCGTGGTAGCTAGAGCTTGAACTGCTTTTACTATGCCTGGTCTACATTGCCACAAGGATTACACATACAGTGGCCTCAGCCTTGTTTTAAATTCCAGACATATTGATTCTAAGTAAAATTGTCCAGATGAATGAAGCATACGGATATTTTATATCTTCATGACAGTAAGTATGCTTACTTCATTGATGTGCAATATGACATAGCAAATTGGTTCTGTAATGAACTAATACAACTTTGAACCAATAACACTCTGATCTAGCCACCCGCAATTAATATATTTTGATCCACTAACAAAAATTAAACTTAACAGAGCTCCAAGCAACAATAAAATTATGGGGCATCATGACAATGCAAATCAGTTTTTCTAAAATATACACGGGAGTGGAGAAGAGGATTTTCTAAGATTTGATACATTTTCAATATATGGCCATATCGGCCCCACCCTAGGGCCTGAACCCCAGACATAGGGGTGTATACAGGTGTATATTAATGAGTTGCAGATAAGTTTGAGTTTCGGTGGCAGGGGGCATAATGCTAACATTTTAAAAATGCTGTTCCACGTAAGAATCATGCAAAGGGTGGCACATCGACTGTCAGGAATTGAGTCGATACTTATTCAATTTTGCATGATTCTTACATGGAACAGCACTTAATCGCTGACCATTTTGCCCCAACTTTGATACCAAAACCCCTACCCCTGGGATCACATTACAGTTTTGGTAAAAACCTACCTGCTCATTCTAAATATTCATTTAGTTTCAATTTAATATCAATGGCATTAAAGAAGAAATTTGTCATAAGTTTTACATATAAATACTTATATCAAGTTTGTCCCTACCCAGAAGTCAGAAAACCTTCTACCACTGGGATCAACCCCCCTTGAAATTTATAATTTTGGTAGAGGCATTCCGATCTACATCACTATACAATTATTTGTTCAAATGGACAGCAAGATCAACACACAGGTTAAAATCTATATATATGTTCTAAAATCTACTATTCCAAGAGTATCATTCAAGCCAGACATACAGTTACTTAAAGGCTACTCACCAGAACAGCTTCCTCTGTAGTTTCCAGTATCGATGACGGAAATAGCTGTATCTTATTAAATCAAATACGAACTCAACTTTAAACTCTGGAGCACTTATTTCCAATGATCTGTTTTTTGTTGAAGTCCTATTCGCATAAAGTTCATACTCCTAAAAAACACATGAGACCCATAGGTCACAATGCTCACTCGCTTGAATCTTTTTAAAAAGAGAAAGCATCTCATTATTCACTCAATTGTTGTCAAACAGGACACTGCACAGATTGTGTAGAAACAATATGAGGATTTTATCCCTGATTTCGCCCCACCCCAATTCCAGGGTCCATAAAAAACCCAAACCTGATTTCAGAGTATTTGCATGATAATATGATTTAGAGCTGCCCTGCTGTACTCTTGAAAATATTTTTTTTTTTTTTATTTCCTATATATTCTCATGTAAAACTATATGTTACTTTAGCCAGCCCTACTCATATCCCCTATTGAGGCCCACATCCTATCCTGGGTCATGATTGAAAGAAAATTGAATCTGCAGAACTTGCCATGTATAATGATAACAAATCATGCCCTGCTGGTCTTAAAAAGAAGATTAAGATATTTACATAATAAATTCCCATGAATAAATTTGATCCCGACACCTATTAATTAAAGGAGATTCATAAAATTTTTAAAGGCCCACTTCAATTTTCATTACATAAAGAAGCTTTTATGCTAATTCTGACTTCTCAAGATGATTTATTATTTTCCCTCATTTGTTTTCATAATCATTGATTAATAAGCCACCCTCCCCCCAATCAAACATGACATTCTGTTTATCTAGAATACTTTATGCTAATTTAATGTTAGTTGAAATTGGCTCTGTACTTCTTGAGAAGAAAAAAACTTTACTAACATACTTGGTTCCTAAAAATCTCATTAGCTCTTAGCTCCTATCAGCTTGAGAAAAAAACTATTTACATTTCCAATGTTTTTGTCTTTGATATCTTTATCAGTTGTAAGGAGAGCCATTTGCTCATGAACGCAATACAGCTGTGAACAATGCACATATGAATCTTAATAAATATGGTGCATCTACAACTGGGAATTTGTACAAAACTAACAGAATTTAAGCATAAAAATAAATTTCAATTTTGAAAATACTTGATGGTACGAACTGCAACATTTCACACCAGTATACAGGTATATAACACTCTTCTTGAAGAATGCTGGCAAGAAGCGTGTAGCATACTTTTCATAAAAAGCATTAGCGCTTCATGAAGTATGAGGCATGTAGCATGCTTTTCATGAAGTATGAGGCATGAAGCATGCTTTTCATGAGAAGCATTAGTGCTTCAAAAAGTATCAGAGGTGTAAAGAGTCGCAGTGTTTTCAAAAACAAAATTTATTTACATTCTACTTTTTATTCTATTGGAATCCCCACCATTAAAATTGGAGGCACTATATTTATCAAAATTCATACTTGCATTATTCACAACATTCATGAGGAAATGGCTAACTTTACAATTTTTAGAGATATCAAGAGGAAAGAACTGGAAAAGAACAACACACACACATACCTGTATGCAAATCAGTTTAACAAGTCCATTAAATGATTCCATTACCTTAACCATGAAACCATACAAAAGCTTTCCTTTGCTCTCTACACGGATACCCCAATCTTTTTTATCCTGCCTTCCTCCATTCCATCGATTCCGGATATCCTTATTGATGAGCTGGAACTTGAGATCTTGGTTTTGTGTTACAAAATTGGTAGAAAATGAAGACCATTTAAAGTCTGTAACATTCATATTCAACACTTGGCGTCGTTTCTCATCTAAAAATAAAAGAGTTTCTGTAGATTTTACCAGTTTCCTGATGAGCAAGTAATTCATTCTAGCATTAATCTGCAAGACTATTTTATTCTTTCTATTTTCTCCTTTTTATTAATTGATCACTAATTTATGTACATGTACGTGTCTACATAATGCATATCAAAATCCTTCTGTATACAACACCCCAGGTTCTGAGTTCTGATGAAGTGATACTGAATGGAGATTTTACTCATCTCATGTGAAGAATCCACAGTACTACATATTTCACAACTGCAAATCTAAATTTATATTTCTTAAATCATATTGTCTATTTCGCATCACGCCTACATCAGTGACACAGTCTGGATGAAGCTGGTACATTGTATCCTGTGGCATTAGATTTTCATGAGAATACAAGAAAAAATACTGCAGACTACCTTCACATATACATTATGTATTACATTTAAAAAGGTATAATGAAAAGAATGATTGATTTATTTATATATAATTTTTCACAACATGGAACTAAAATCCAATGGGGATTCCTGGATATACACAACTGATTACTATTGTATGCTGTATGCTGTTTTACCTCCAACACAAGAAATTTTCACTTGATATTTAACCTATACATGTGTAATGGGAAGGCAGACTGGGATTTGAACCAGGGTCACCTGAATCTCTAGACAAGTGCTCTACAAACTGAGCTATCCGACCACTAAATGTATTTGCCCTCAACAACATACAACCCAGATTCCTTTTGCCCCTGGCAGGCCTTTCACCTGCAATTCCAGGGGTGGACAATGGCACCAAATGTAATCAGACGGGGGAAAATGCAATGAACCAGACAGGGATTTGAACCATGATTCCTGAATTCTTGAGTCAGGTGCTCTACCAACTGAGCTAACTGGCCAGCGGCAATCAAACAATTCTAACCACTACACATGGTAATGAGAGTTTTTGATCATGTCAATGACTCAGTAAGACTATCATGACACAGGACCTTCGTTAAAGGTCATATGTAAAAGACTTCTGATTTTTGTCTCTAATGCCAGATGCTTCGCAAATAAAACATGTTTGGTTGGATTTAATGCCTGGATGTGAAGCAAGGGCCACAACAACTCTGTTACTATGACTGGTTATTCAAATGAAAGAAGTTTCTAAAAAAAAAAATAGATATTCTGTCTCCTGCTTTTCTAATCAATATCACCACTAAAAGAAATCAAATATTTGTGATTTTGTTTTCTTTATATTCAGAATGTAAGTCACCTTCTATGACTATATCCACATCTTCTGAACCGTTCTTCTTCTTGTACTCAGCAATCAACTTGAAATCTTTGAATGTACTGGAATACAACACAATGCAATTGTACTTGATATGCTAGAAAGATGGAAACTCCATGGCATCTTCACTAAGCCAAGGCTATTTGATCCACTTCACTCTCCATAATTGGGTCACAAAAGGGACTGAAAACACTTGGCTGATGAAGTTGTAACAGCGACTATGGTATAAACAATTAATTTTTTTAATTCTGTCAATAAAGGGCTCTTAAAGATAAAAAATAGTGTATTTTCATACAATTCACTCCCTTATTCTACAGAACTAATTCAAACCACTGGCATTTACACAAGCAGGCATTATCTAGCTTTCAACCCTAATACCTGTATAAAATTGACCACTATACCTGTTTTTTCGAACAATGGCAGCAGAAAATGGACCCGAGAGGGGAAAGTATGCATGAGTTGTGGAGGTGGTTACATTTGGGTATTCTGCAATGACGCACACTTTTTGTTCTGTCAGCAAGGACCAGTCATAGCAGCGCTCAAATTTCTTATGGTAATTGGGGAGAAATGGGATTTCCTCTACATCTTTGCCAGATCCATGAATCAAAAGTTGCTTGATCCTGTAACATGAAAACTACCATAAAGTTGGATTTGAAATTTATTCCTATTAATTTATTTTTACCAGGGACATTATGGTCAGGAAAAAAATAAAATCATATCTTGATTATTTATAAAATGAAAGTAATACTGTGGAATCATCATTGTTCGTGGGGGATCAATGTTCGTGGATTTCGTGTGGGTCCCCTTACCCATGAAATTATGTCCCCACGACATGTTTCATTTCCTTTTAATCTTAATGAATATTATGCCATTCGCATATATTATCAATTACCACAAAATTAACGTCCCCATGAACCAGCAAATTTTGGTTACCCCGAACATTGGCCCCCACAAATAAAAGGATTCCACAGTAAATGAAATACATGTATTATAAATTTCTCACTTCACTGATGCCATTTCCATTTGTGTGCCATCATCTTTGCTAAACAGTGTCAGAATGTAATGTTTGCGGATTTCTTTTTCTGGTTTACCCATCAAAAAATTGGCTTCTATATCTGCTTTTCCTCTCAATGTTCCATCTGTGAGCATTCTGGCTTTCTTAGTGACCAGTCCAGGCAGTTCTACTGTCATTTGTCCCAGAAATTCAAATGCCCATCTGAAAACATGGTTCAGAAAGTAGTTAATGGCTCCATTGATGTCCTAGCAAGAGATCCAACCCCGTGCTCTTTGATCTTACTTACCAAAGAATCTCATTAGGGAGGGAGGAGAGCACACAAACATGCACAATGCACACCCATTTACTTCAAAATACATGCACTTGTTCAAATCAAATGTATACTTGCATTCATCCTGGAAATATGGGTCATGTGCAACATCTTATTGTACTGTATACACACTTCTCCGAGTCACATGATCTTTGCAACCTTGGCAATAGTTTAAATACAGTGCTTTGGAAATTAACTTGTTTCAATTAATAGTAAATATCATATGGGTATGAACTTGTGCTAAAATTGCTAGTAAAATTACATCCTTACCTATGGTCAACTTTTGACCGGACATCTACTGGACCAATACCCAGAAGGAACTTTTTCAGTGTGAGTTTGGCGTTGACCTCTGTGGCAGCTGTGTGTGTTACAAGAACCGTCATATTCAGGGAGGCCCCACTGACAGTTGGCAAAACTTTTGTCAAGTCCATCATTTTGGATGACCTAAAAGAATCAAAATTGAAAAAAAAATTCAATATCAAAACTTTCATGTTTAATCAAGAAATAAAGAACCACATATTATGTAACAAGAATGGAGAAAGGGGAAATTGTAACAGACCAGACTAGGATTCAAACCCAGATC
>CAJDSM010050264.1:4399-15532 GCA_903981925.1 Ostrea lurida | reverse complement strand
GAGAGAGAGAGAGAGAGAGAGAGATTCTCTGTTCGATTTATTTCACAGTTTGAAAAGGAGGGAATATTAGGGGTGTTCCTCTTGATCAAGACTGCAAGAATGTGTTAAGGCTCTAGAGTGGGTCTTTCCTCTGGGTATATCTTTTATTCTAGAGCAATTCTGCTTCCTTGATTAACCAATTCCATGTAGATATTGTATCGCTTTTTATTTCTTTTTGTTTGTTTGTTTTTTGTTTTTTTATTTTTTTTTTTGTCTGGTTTTTTGGGGGGGCGGGTGATAAATTTAGCTTATTTTAGCGTTTAAATAACTTCCAGCCAACATATTGCTCGCTATATATGCACGCAATTGCGACTTCAATATTCGCAAGAAAGAAGAATTCTTTTTTTCGCTAAAAGTTTATTCCGCTAGAATAATTAGCATACGTTTGAGTTAGCAAATGAAAGATTTCAGATCCGCAGAAAAAAAAACAAAAAAAAAACGCTAGACAAGTATTTATATGTGTTAAATTGCAATTACTGCTCTAAAAAATAATGGCAAAACATCATGCATTTTGTATACATTAGCTTCATATAACTAAATGTATATCTCACTCTGTTTCTTAATGACACTGTTGTGCATGTAAAGGTGACAAGAATTCCCGTTGATTTGTGATGAAGGTAACTGCGTTATCAAGTGCTGCAAGATGGTTTGGTTCCTCATATCGTGAGTTGAATTCTGAGTAGGGGCAGGGTTGAGTATCTGTATACAGTGAACTTTTCTGTCTATTTGCATGTCTTTTCTTCAATGTAGGTAAAAATATACGCTATATCATTTTTTCGAAATTAATCGAAAATGTTTCTTTCTACAATGCTGTTTGTTGTTTCGCCAATCAATCATATCAACTGGCAAACATATTCAATTACACATTGATAAAGATATGAAACTTAAAAAGCATTTTTAGATTGAAGCAATTCCATTGAGAACGAAAGGAAGAAAAATCCTACCAATACGGCTGTTTGATTGCAGAGGACTCAATATGCAGCATGGTGTACCCACTGAGGATATAAGAATGCTTATCGAAGGTCATGTAAAAAGTGGATACGATGTTAGTGAACATTTATTGTTTGTTATGTATTGGATTTATGGCCATGATGTTTCACGATATCTAGGATTTCTTTCGGATACCTTATCTTACTGTTATGTCCTACAGATTAACCCAGAGGCTCAAATAGCCAAAGACCACAAACATTATAGAGAGAATCCAACAGATAAGGACCGCATGCATTGTATCGTGTATGTAGCAAGTGCAGCCAATCCTACTGAAAATTTGACTGATGAGAAGACCGAGAAACAATTAAGACACGTTAGAGAAAATATAGCCGTGAAGCGTAGGTGGATACATGTAAAACTTCATTGTTGTTGTTTATTTGATTCCATGTTCAACATTGAATTCACTCATGTCGATTTCCATTTGACAGATGTGCCACAAATGGTTCTTTTTACCAAGATTGACAGGATCGAATTTTCAAATACGAATAATATAAGAGACATCTTTCGAAGTCAGAAAGTAAAACATACATGCGATGATGCAGCCAAATACATGGAAATTCCACTGATGAACGTTTTACCGATGTCCAATTATCATGACGAAAATATGCCTACCTTGGAAAAAGACATTCTAGCTCTCTTCTATCTACTGACCATGATGCAAAGAGCAAAGGATTACGCAACTCGCTTAACCAAAGATGATGTTCCAGAGGATTTTTTTGATTAGTCAGATAAATTGTCAAAAGAGAATTATCGATTCCATTGCACTAGATTTCTATATATATTATAGACTTTCCTATATATCTTTGCTTGCCATATATGGACTGCATAATTGTGTAGTTTATGGTATTTAACATAGTTCAGTGTATACGATATATTGAAAAAAATATTCGAAATCGTGCACCCCCTCCCCCCCCCCACAACACAAAAATTCATAAAAATAAATAAACCTCAGAATTTATCAAGATATGGGGTAATCGTGATTTGTAATGTAATCACGCATGTAATTTTTTCAAGTAATGAATGTAATCTGTAATCCGGTATTTTTTTTAGAATACATGTAATTGCAATTGTAATCGACTACATTGATTTTACCCTGTATATAATGAGAATATTACATTGATTTTATATATTTCATGAAGTTTATCAAGATCAACATTTTTCCTCTGGAGAATTTCCTTTTAATATTATTTCCTTATATTTAATTCATTAATATTAAATGCATTTACTCCTTTTATTTCATTTTGTATTTTTTTTAATTTTACTAAAAGGTCATTATTTAAAGATGGATGGCACTACATGTATAATATTTTGAAAACTAAAGTGAAAATTATTGTGCTACATTTTTTATTCAAACAAAACCCAAATGTACTATTGTTACATGTATAAACAATGGTAGAACAATCATGACAAAAATGACTTTTTAAAATAGATCATCACACCTGAGAATGCTTTTAAGTTGTTAATGATGAGCAATGGAGCATAATTAAAAAAAAACAATTTTACTCTGCTAAGGAGGCTCATTACATGAAAGTGTTATTTCATGATTCATTTAAACACCTTTCAAGAAGCACGGGTTCACCTTCGAAAAAGTAATACAAGTTCTCAATTATTTTATATTATTTTTTTTTGGGTGTGATTTTTCCCAGAATAGTGAAAAGTTGTTTTCTTTGCAAATAAGAGGTTCTAGTATCCAAATTTCGTTGTGATTTGGTGCATGATATGAATATCTAATATAACATGCCTAAAATACCCCGATAGAAGTTATGAATTTTTAGAGAAAAAAAATAGTTACGAATATTGAACACGCTATTTGTTGATATTTTTTAAATCTATGGATGAAATCTTTAAAAAAAAAAACAGGTTAATTAAGAGAAAAACATGTTAGACAAGTATATTTTAAAACGAAATTGAAATGAAATGTCTTAACTTCAGATTTATATCGCTATATTTCAGATTTATTCACAGCGAGAAAAAAAAGTACCGGCATCCCGATCGAAATTGATAGATTCATGTTACTGGTAATTGTAAGGACATTTCATCAATAATTTACTTTCCTTTATAAAATCAATTAATGTGTAAACCATTTTACATTAAGGGAGTATAGTTTTTTCATTACAATGCTCTCTATGACTTTTTTGTGTAAAATCGATCGGGCTTGGTTCAAATTTGAAAAATCGCAATATTTCTAACTTTTGGATATTTCATTTCAATTTCTTTTTAAAATATATTTCTCCGACATATCTTTTTCTAAGTGACATGGTTTTTTAAAGATTTTATCCGTAGATTAAAAAAATATCAACAATTAATATTTTCAAAAATAATAAATATTTTTATTTTCATTCATATATTACACGACTCTATAATCTCTTTTTTGTAAAGAAAACCTTTTCATTATTCCGGGGAAAATAGAAAAATCATATAAAAATAATTGAGAGCTTGTATTACTTTTTCGAGGCGAAACTGTGCTTCTTGAATGTGCTTTAAACGAATCATTAACTTAAAATTTTGGTGTATTGGGCTACCTTAAGCATGTCTATGGTTATTGCTTCTGAGGGACCACACTAGGAAAGTGTGAATTATATCTAAGCCAAATTTAGACATATAAAATGGCGAAGTTAATGTGTTAAACATAATCAGGATTATTTGATTTTATATCAAATAGTCTGAATTAATTTTGGGCTAGCGTTTTTGTTGTCCTATTCCATTCAACTTTGAACAACCCCCGCTTTCCAGCACAAGTACATGTATTATTGGTACGAACTATTAAATTTCTGCTCACCTAAACCAGTGGAGTGGCTTGTTTACCTGACCAAATTATGTTATTTCAATCCGGCGACATCTTCAATTAACCATCGCCATATTATCGTATAATTGAATTATATCTACGCTTCTCGTTAGATCTGGAGAGACGAACGCACTGCTCAAACGCTACCATGAGACATTTTACACCCCTTTTCGAAAAGGGGGGTTAAATAGACTTCTATTCCGATAGACCACATATATGCATTCGTGCGTCTTGAGGAAGTTGTGACTGACACCACCACCTTCCTATCTACATCCATGTTATTTATTCGGACGTTTGCTATCCAAACCAGCTAGCGGGATGCCTATTCTGAGACGGTCCCGCGTGTGTTGTCACCCGAATTATCTCACTCTACCTAAATGTCATGCAACGGAGCGACCCGATCCCGGCCGACCAAAAATGCAGTCGGCATGTCTTGAAGAGGTTGTTCCTGGCACCCCTCGCCCACCTTCCCATCAACATCCATGTTTCCGTGTTGTCCAGTTTGAAGTTTTCCACGTCAACCAGCCTGAGTTTGCTTATTCCAGACGGTCGTGTCGTTGTCCGAATTATATCTCTACAAGTCAACCTACTTGTGTCCGCCAACTGTTAGTTCCTGGGTGAGTTTCATATACCTCGATTATTTCAATGTTCACCTGTCAGCAAAGAATCTGCATCTATTCACTGGGGGGGGGGGGGTCTTCCCTTGAATTTAGTCAACTAATTTAGATCCGGGCATCAATTAGGTAAATAGCTCTTTAGAGCTAATGCTATTTGTCATGTATACCCGACTTCATTATATATTATTTGAATCATTTTTTGGCCAGTTGTGTCTTCCCGTGTATTGCTCTACGGGTGCTAAGTGACTTGGGAACTTTTTTCCTATTCAGCTGATTGGGAAGTTATGCGATAGAACCCAATGCTCGGCACGCGGCTGCGTCAAACCTAAGACGTTAAAAATCAGTAGTGATTGCTCCTTCGCCAAGAGCTCGGCAATCACGGGTCTTTTGGATATGACCTCGAAGTCCGAGGCCATGTTTTTTGCAACGTTTGGCGCGCTCAAGAACCCTCACGTAGACTACTTTATTTAGAGCCATGAGTGTTCACGTCATTATCGGCCGCAGGAGCGGCCGATCTATTTGTGATTGTGTTTTGATCTGCACATGGGGGGAAGCGGGAGTATTTCGTTTAGTGTTTGGAAAACTTGATTTAATAATATGTGTAACAATTTTGAATAATTTTTTTTAGAAAGATGTATAAATAAAAATATCAATAATATGTAATCAATGCATTTCATTTTTATCCATTATTCAACGAATATGATGAATTTACGATTTGTATACGAAGTGTTTACAACAAATACTCCCGGAAATGGCATTGTGTAAAAAGTAGAAACGATTCATTATGAGGTTTCCAGATAATGATTAGATAAATGAATGAACGAAAACAAGTTATTTTGGTTTGAATATGTTGCAGCTTCAAATATTTTGATTTAGATATATTTTGACTTGTGTTTAACCTGCAAATCTGATTTGCATTCAGTATAGCCAATCCAGGACAGAGACACGTGACACAGATCCTTTGGCATGATATTGGCAGTGCTTTCCCTCCTGTGAGTAAGATAAGTCCGAAATATGCTTTAAGTACTAAATGTTCGAGAGCTCTCTGTTTGTGGCAGTTGGCTTTTGATCACTACGTCTGTGTAACGGCTCAGGCTGACCTCAATGCGTTCATTTATTGGAATTACTTATCGAAAGCTACTACCTTGGATCAGCTCTCCACCCTATGAATGACACATGCTGAAATCATTCGGACATGACCTTATAAACGGAGAGTACCTTACTCTCTAAACTAGTAGTCTCAATATGATGTTTAAAATTATACGATGGATCCGTAAATCAAGGCAAATATAATTCAACTACTAAATTGAATTCTGATAGACCATCACTATGTAGATGCTCTATCGAATGACCATATTTAACCGTGGAGATGGACAGGCATCTTACACCAGCTAACTGAATACTCTCGGGATCGTAGTTTTGGTCGTGATTCCAAGGGTCGGTCGAGCAACAATGCTGGACTGACGATGAATCTGCAGGGTTTTTTGCAGGAAAAGGAAAATAGACTGCACAGGATAATATTGAACGTCAAATGAAGAGGCATGTGCAGCAGAAAGAGTTTGGAATGGAAGCTTACAAACTGTTTTTGAGCAAGTGAAGTAACAAAGCCATAGCTAGGAAAGTTGAATAGCAGATATGGTGTAATTTTTAATCAGATCGATGATGATAATATTATTGCAATACTTCTTTAATAAAGTTCATTGTTGATATGGTAGGTACTTGTTTATCTCTATGCATCAGTGATCTTATTTATTCTTCTTGAACCATGGTTTAAATGTGGTGTTCAAAGAAGAATCAAATGCAAACAAGATATGTTTGTGAATAACGAAACACATCTCAGTTGTCATGCATCCACCTAGTATAAAATTAAATCTGCACCTTTGGTGTCTTTATTTTTCTGGAATTGTAAAACCCAACATGATGACGCATTGTCCAAGAAAGATTTATCCTAGTTATGGATAAGTGATTTCAATTTAAAAAAAACATAGATCTAACTACTTCTATATGCTTCATAATCTAACGAAATATCATGATCGGACCATATCATGATATGTCACGACGTTTAACAACCAACTATAAGACCCATAAAGCTTGGTCATGCAAATGTTATCATAAATATTCCAAGATATGGGATATAGTAAGGTAGAATAAAATCCTCTATTTGAAATAGTCGCTTACTGGTTACCGATGACTCCCATCTTTGGGGTGCTGGGCTCATGGACTAAGTAGCGCACACAGAAATTTTCAACCGTTTATTTGACGTAAAATTTGGAAATCATGGAGGTATCTGCTTTGCTGGCATTATGTGTAGGAAAGGCAATGCATATAAGTAAATCATATGGAATGAATAGAATAATTGAAAATTTCAAAAAAATATCAGATTGAATTTGCATCCTCACGTTGTGGGTGCCGAGATATATTGTTTGAAGTGTTCACTCCATTTCTACCACGAACTGCAAGGAGTGGAAATCAGTGAGAGTAAGCTGGAATATATCACTGATATTCCGTGGTTATTAATATACAGATAGTTTAATCGTTATTGCTGAGCAGAGCTAATTATGTCGCACTTACCTGTTAAAACACGCTTCACAATTATGTACCTCCTAGGTCAACATTCCGTTACCACCCAAATGTGGGGTTGTACATGTGATTTGTTAGTAATATAAACACAGTACACTGCCCAATGTGTTATAAAAATCCGCAAGTGGTTTAGTGAGGAGTTGCGGAAAAGCAATTGATGGATAGGTATAATTGGGGAAAGATGCATCAGTCGAAACGTTGAAAACTTCTACATAAAAAATCCAATATAAAATATTGACAGTAGGCACTTCTCTATTATGTATATCGAACACTCCGCAAAAAGGTGTCATAAATTAAGGTAGGAATTTGCAGCCGAAACAACACCTGATGCATTGGTGTTCAGTTGAAAAATGCCGAAGTGGACTTAGCTGTACATATAATGATCCAAAATATAATTTCCGACAAGATGCATATCTCCATCATGTATATCCAAACCGTGCAACAGGAAATCACATAAACACAGTAGTGCCCGATGGGCATACATCGCTCGTCACCATGATGCACACTGCTTCTAGAAAGCAGAGTTAGAACATTTAGAATGTACCATGTAAACCTAAATCTACCTATGTCAGGTGGTATGGCATCTTTTATCTCAACTGTGAAATCTACTCTTCGAGAGCATTTCAGGTATATATACTCCATTATCACTTCTGATTCAATTGAAAAATTTTTAAGAATTTCTCCTAATCTTATCCTCGCATGTATGACGTATGATTCCTGCAGGCTCATCAATACATATAGTGCAAGTTAGATACCAACTTGGATTCCAACTATATCACGATTCCTCCTGTCCAGTGTGTTCTTGAGAAAGATATTCTTAAGATTTTCCCTATAATATCTGCATGTAAACATTTGATCCCCTATATTGTGCCCCATCGCTGACCTCCGGGGGTCATGATTTGAACAAACTTGAATCTCCACTATTATCAGGAAGATTCCATATAAATTTCAGCTTTCCTGGCCCATTGGTTCTTGAGAAGAAGATTTTTAAAAGATTTTCCCATATAAATCATATGTAAAACTTTGATCCCCTATTGGGACCCCATCGTACCCCGGGGGGTCATGATTTGAATACATTGATCTCCTCTATATCAGGAAGCTATAAAATTCAGCTTTCCTGGCCCATTTCTCTTGAGTGAAGATTTTTAAAGATTTCCATTATATCACATTATGTAAATTTGACCCCTCATTTGCCACCGTACGCCCCCGGGGGTCATGATTTGAACTTTGAATCTCTCCTATATCAAGGAGCTTCCATATAAAATTTCAGCTTTCCTGGTCCAGTGGTTCTTGAGAAGACAGATTTTTAAAGATTTTCCTATATATAATCATATGTAAAACTTTGATCCCTATTGTGGCCCACTCGTGCCCCGAGGGTCAAGATTGAAACAAAACTTAAATCTCCTCTATTCAGAAGCTTCCATATAAATTTCAACTTTCCTGGTCCAGTGTGTCTTGAGAAGAAGATTTTAAAGATATTTCCGTATATAATACAGGTAAAACTTAATCCTTATTGTGGCCATCGTACCTCTCGGGGTCATGATTTGAACAACTTGAAATCTCCTCTATATCAGGAAGCTTCCATATAAAATTTCAGCTTTTCCTGGTCCAGTGGTTCTTGAGAAGAAGATTTTTAAAGATATTCCTACTATAATCACATGTAAACTTTGATCCCCTATTTGTGGCCCATCGTACACCCAGAGGGTCATGATTTGAAACAAACATTGAATCTCCTCTATATCAGGAAGCTTCCATATAAATTTCAGCTTTCCTGTGGCCCAGTGGTTCTTGAGAAGAAGATTTTTAAATGACACCACCTATTTTTGCATTTTCACGAATTATCTCCCCTTTGAAGGGCTGCTGGTCCTTCACTTTGACACAAAACTTGAATCCCCTTCAACCCAAGGATGATTTTGTACGCACAGTTTGTTGAATTTCGTGGTTCGGGTGGTGGAGAAAGAGAGTCGAAAATGTGTAGAAAGTTAAACCGACAGACGGACAGACAGACAGACGGACAGACGACGACATCACAGGTTATCGCAAAGCTCACTACTCTCTCTCGTTCAGGTGATGCTAAAAAAACAGCAAGTCGTTAGGAGAGTTGCGGACAACGGACTGATGCAAAATGTCTGAGTCAAAAAACGTACACATTAGCTAAATCATTGCATTCCTCATAGTAATTCTAAAATCCACAAGGTTTGATTAAAATCCTGCGACGTATGATTTAGGAGGAGTTGTGGCAACGTACTTCGGACAGACACAGACGGAAAGCGGACAATACAGTCTGGTTTGAAAAACTTCATTCACACTGTTGACGCCCCCACATCCCCAACTTCGTTATTGCGGTGGGAGTTAATGAAAGCAAGATTCGTAGAAATGATGATTGCAAAATGAAATGTGACATCATGAAAAGTGTCTACAGATGTGACATAGTCTGTAGTGACGTACATAGTCACATGATCATAGATGTCATAGAAAACACGAGACTGGCTAAAAACTCGAGCCGATGAAGAATGGGTGTGCAAAAAATAAAAACGGCTACAGGTGGTAAATTGTGTATTAGCGAGCTTGCTTCTGCAAAAATATGAAAAGTGCACCAAATGCACCCCCCCACTTATGCACGGCATGGCCCGAGAAGGAAAAATCCACTGAGACAAAAGGCCGGCTAGCATATAGATACTATACATTGCCCATGTGCATATGATATAAGAGAGAGAGAGAGAGAGGAGAGAGAGAGAGAGAGAGAGAGAGAGAAGAGAGAGAGAGAAGAGAGAGAGAGAAGAGAGAAGAGAGAGAGAGAGAGAGTTTTAAGTCGATATAAGAGAGGGGGACTTACTGGTAGCTAAAGCATATCTCCGTAATGGAAAAAGACTAGAATTGTTATTGTTTAACGAGCAATGTAAATACGAAAGAAGGATACATGTAGAATCACTGACAAAATAGCCACTGTAATGGATGTGAATGTGTTTTATCGTCCAATGCGGTATTTACTCACATTGAGACATGCGTCCCCGCATGCGTCACCCTCACACGGCGAAGGGTCCGCAAGTGTAGACTTACACAAGATAAGTTGATGCAATGCACAGAGGCGTAGGACTGATTTTGAAAGGGGGGGCAAAACTTTAAAAAAATCACAGACACAGTGGGGGGGGGGGGGGGTCAAACTTCAAAATTATGTGACAAGCAAAAAAAAAAATAAAAAAAATTAAAAAAGGCATTTGTACACTAAAAGTGGGGGGAGGGGGTCAAACCTCTATTTATTACTGAAAGGGAGGGGCACACTTCTAAAATTGTGTGTATTTTTTGCAGAACAAAAGTTAATCGAGAAAATCTACCCCTTGAAATCTACCCTTTGAAAGGGGGGGGAGGGGCGGGCCCCACCCCCCCAATCCCCCCCGACCCCCACTCCCGGCTCTACACCACATGAAGCATCAATCGGCCACTAAAGTTTTGAATATTTTTGAAATTATTTCCTATTTAGAAACATACAAAATCGAATCCCAACATGCTCAGACGGGCTGTACTCGAAAGTTACTACCACGCCGCCTTCTACGTTTGAAATCCTAAAACCGTCGCATGCTTCTAGGCAAATTGCAGAGGGAAGCTGAATATGATTTTAAACATAGTTCATGCATCTCGCGAGCCAAGTGTCCGATTCGCTTCTCCTCTAGATCTGATCCCCTTGGCTTGATTTAGTCGCGACTGAATTGCCGATCTAACGGACGATGCGAGTTATCGGCTCCTTACGGTAAACACATCGAGTGAACAATATTGTTTGATGTTTGTATTTTTTTATGGTGTACATACTATAATCACCTATCTTTCTGGCGTAAATACGCGTCAATAATAAACTTGCCTTTTCTGATATCTAATGATTCTACTTTGGTTTTTTTATGTCATGCTCAATCAGGTATGGATGCGTATTTATTGGATGCCTTGGGAAGTCAAGAGCACGGCTTAGAAACTCGACTAAAATCTGCCAAGGGGTAGATTAGAAAGCGAATCGACACTCTGGCTCGCGAAGATGAGTTCATGCAAATAATAATTATTTTGAATGTCAAAAAAAGTGCAGAAATCAAACATGCATCTAAGTAAACAGAATGACAGGCCAATACTCGGATC
>CAJDSM010050257.1:0-14424 GCA_903981925.1 Ostrea lurida | reverse complement strand
AAGGAGAGAGAGAGAGGAATGAGAGAGCATTGTGTTATTCCAAATCAAGACAAGCCGAAAGATTATATGATTTGCATTATTACGAGAATTCCCGGCACTACTCTCAGAAATAGAAATATCACTATGAATCTAACTGAGGACTCGTATACTATGTAATTCATTTTATTGTTTGTAAACATTATGCAGTTTGCTGGAGCAGTTCAATCTTAATTAATTATATTATTAGAGTTTATTTAAAAATTGGTTAGGGCGATTTGCTCATAGCGAAGGGTCTCGAAGGAGTATAAATTCGTGTCGTTGTGACTATTGAAGTATAACCGAGAAGTGGCGGATATTAGAAATGATGAGGAGGTCGGAGTGAGAAAATTGCAAAAATACAAAAAATTTATAACGCTGTAGACTAATCTGTGTGTAGCTTCTATATAAACACGCTCTCGCGCAATATCGCGGGTTGCTGTCAACCGTTTTATGTTTTCCTTTATTTTTTTAACAGTACAAACGACCAAAGCGACTGTTTTATTGATGGTAAAGTCTCGAGTCCGACATAAAATTTCTCGCACGCTTCCTTCGAAATAAGTTGAAAAAACTCAGGCAACCTTTTCTGAAGCTAAGTACAACCGTAATCGACACAAACACCGAACGTAATGTTATTCTGAAGCTGTTAACATGATAATTGCCTTTTGTCCATTAAATCGAATTTAGTTTATAATATGCCTGAAGAGTTGTTTACATGAGAAGGGGTGTATGACGTCACATCACCATGGCGCACAAAATACGAAAAAATTAATGCATATTGCTAGATTTCAATTCATTGCTTTAAAACTTGAAAACTAAGAAAAATAATTTATTCAAAATACATTTGTAGTCATGATTTAAGGCATTGCAAAGAAGTTAATTTTGCATCAAAAATATAAAAAGTTTAAAACAATTGGATTTTCTTTAAGAATTATATAATATTATATATATATAATATATATATATAATATATATATATATATAATATATATTAATATATTTATATTATGAATGATTTTACGATGCATTGCGAATTTCAATTTCCTTGCGAATTTGTAGGACATGTTTTAATATTCGTACAAAACTCACGAAACGACACATTACTAAAGAGTGAGTATCGAAGTCTATTGCGATAGCTATAACATCATTGCGAGTGAGCGGCGCTAATGCCATTCTTTGTCAATTGCATAAGGAATTATTCGGCATAGTTTGAAAGCAGTATGAAACTACATCTTATATATGTAACGAAATTGGAAAGCATGGCGAGAAACGCTTGTTTGCATAAACACGAGAATGTAAAGTTGCGGTAATTCTTAAGTTCTTGTGCAATTTAAATTCTATCAGAGGAACGTTCAAATTTGCTGACCAAATGGATACCTTATGTGAGTATTGTAAACATAAAAATGGAATACTAAATTGTTCTATTTTAAAATTGGCTCTGTAGCAATTTATTCAGAAGTAAATTTTATGCGATATGATGATTATATTATCAATTTATAACATGTTTGAAGAGGTCATTTCATGGTTTATAGCACGCAACCCTGAGTAGATAGTTTGACGCGAGGACTGGATGTCCCTTCCGCTGGTAACTGTGTTAGTTCCTCGAGGGTCTTCTACGCCAGTAGCTATGTAATGATGTTTTTTGCTTTAAAATACGGATTGGTTATTTAATTTACAGTGGTAAAAATTAGAATTATCAAATTAAGGATTTCTCCCTCAGGCATAGGTTCTGATCCTTTGAGTATTTGGCCTCCAAATCGTTTTTGGCACTACATTGATACTTTTAGAGAGTTTTACTTTCATGTCGGGTTTCCAACATTTCGGTTTGACATAAATTTGTCGAAATGCGCATCTGGTAAAATTGGTACCGGTAATTGCTGTTATATATATTGTATTCAGGGTTGGTGCATAAAACCGATGAATTGACCCGAATTCAACATGCTATAACTGTTTTATTATCTTTGAACAGTTTTGCTGCATAACTATCACAACGTTTAGTATAATAATGCAACGCTAAGTTATTGATTTTAGCAATATAATTGTGATGTCACAATAGAAAAGTGAAAGGATAGCGCTATAATTGTGCCATCACAATAGAAAACTGACAGGATAACGAGAGTGGTGCTATTTTGGGAAACATCAGGTCAATCAACTTCTATTGTAGGAAACATCAGGTAAATTCATTGTTTATAAAAAAAAAAAGTAATGTGGTGTTGTTTCGACCAATAGAAATGAAGAAATTACAAATGAAAAATAATAATCTATTAAATTATTTAAAACTAGGATTCTATATGATTTTATACTTGTACATTCCTTCATTATATAATTTCCTCTTGCCATTGCTACATGGAAAATATTAATATACATTTTCAGAATAATCATCATAACATTAAAAAGAGTATATTTTGAAGATTTTATCACGATATATCCAAAAGAGGTTTATTGAATGCTCAATTCCCAGAAATATAGCTCCGCTCGCTTAAACGTTAGCTATTATAACTTACCAGCATTAACTATTTCCATGACCCCATGATGACACGATTCCAGAAGAGCAGATTTATTGGAGTTCGGGACACATATGTATTGGTCATTTCCATACTGATCCCGACTGCACCCCAGCCTTCTAGATGCATCAACAACTGCTGCTAGGTTTGTGGGACAGGAATCTACACTGCCATTCATAACTATAATCACAATTAACAATATATGTAAGTAACATTTCTTCATAAAACAAGCATTAAAACGAGTCAGTGCATGCCGTGAGCATGAATAAAAGTTCACTTTCAAAACTCGTCGCAATATGTTAACTAATTTGAATACTGTATTTATTGTGGGAAACGTTGAAGTTCGAAGAAGGGGCTTTATGACGAAAAGTATCAGCGAATTGTTTGGACTGATTATCGTCCAATTAGCACAAAGTAGACGGAGCCAAATTTCAACGCAATCGTGGGAAAATATTTGTGCTCGCTGTGGAATATAGTAAAACATAGCTGTTCATCAACCCCTCACATTTCTTACGGTATTATAAATGCTTTATTTATTTTTATATACTGCTAGAATGCGTTTACCAAGGTAAAAATGCATAGTAAATGAAACGAATGACTGCTATAGTTTTAGAAAACATACATTAATTTTATACAGTGTGTTTAACTTGAATATAGAAAACTCTTAATGGGTTTTACACCACTCTCTACTTTTACTAGAGATTTATAAATGTGAGAAACTCTCGCAGTAAACCACAGTTTAGTAACGAATAGATGCAAACAAACTGTGCCGTACTTCTGTATATGAACATTGTTGTGTGTATACTGTATGTATTGTAAAGCGCTCTGGGTACCTACATGTAGGTAGATAAAGCGCTATATAAAAACCAATCATTATTATTTATTATATGTCGGATATGTTGAATTTGAAAAAAAGAGCTCTTTTGAGACATGATTTCACGAATTTACTTTGAAAATAGATTTTTTTTTATCTGACCAGAACAGACCAGAACAGTTTTCAATAGGATTAAGAACTGGAGAATAAGTTTGTTAGAATGTGTATTTAGCATTTTGAGAGCTCAATTAAAAGCAGTAATCTAGAATGAAATGCATGTTTGTGCGGGGGAGGCAAACAGTTGTTTGTGGATTCATCATTGTAACCCGTCTACTAGAAGTATATAGCTACATGTATATCATGACAGTGGCATAGTTGAGCTAATACAAGTGGGGGCACAAAAATCAAAGAAATTGCAAAGAAATAAGAGAGAGTAAGAGAGTGAGAGAGAGAGAGAGAGAAAGAGAGAGAGAGAGAGAGAGAGAGAGAGAGAGAGAGAGAGAGAGAAGGGGTAGTAAGGACTTCTCGAAAAGTATTGCGGTTTGATAAACTGGTACCCAGTTGGCTCTCGCTCCCCAATCAACGGGGTAGTACCAGTTTAGCAATTTGAAAGCTAAAATCCAGAAAGAATACAAATACGAGCGTGAGTGCGTGTTTGTGTGAGCGGAAATAAAAAGCTGTTTTGATTTTCTTCTAAGAATTCCTCAAAAACTTACCTGGGTAAAGTGACACTGCAGCTCATTTTTTACATTTTCATCAAGTGCTATTTAAAATACGTATCGATAAAATGATAAAAATCAAATTGATTCCGACTATTTTGAAATGCATTAATTACTTGTAGCTCTCAACTGCACTGGGAAGATTATCCGGAATTCAAAAATTCCTCGCACTAACTTGGACATTTTACATAACGTGATTTAGAATGACAACTAGAAACGTATAAAAATATCTCTTAAACATGCAAGGAATGGGCAAATAATGGCCTAAACTCTTTTGTTTCAAGGGTACATTATTTGCCCATTCCTTGCTTTAACGTGGGAAGAATATATTTGAGCACCAAGCAATGTTCCGGGAACATTTTGGATGACTTAGTGATACATTGTAATCGCAAACAAGGTCATTATAGCGACTGTAGAATTTGTAAAATTGTGACTTTTTTGTTGGGAGTTGGCCTCGTTTTAAAACACCCTTACACGCACAGCATGCTCTTGTGTATCGAATCAATACATACCATAGGCAGAAGATAGTGGTATATTACTGCATGGAAAGGAAAGTTGACGTTGCAAAGTTAAAGTAATCCTGCTTATTATATGATTTAGTTGTCAGTCTGCCATTAGATTCAATATTGTCAATATCCATATAGGAAGCAGGTATGCACGATTCTGTAGTGTCATTTATTTCGAGCTCTTCGGAATATATTGAATGGAAATATTTATGAAAATTATGATTGTTAATTGATAAGACATCATCTATATATCTATATGCAAAGTTGCAGGACACAGCAAGGTTTTTGTTTTTATCCTCTAACAGATTTTTTAACTACATGTACTTCTGCTTCGTATGGATAAGTAAATAAGTCTGCAAATAATGGGGCACAATTAGTGCCCATAGGAGTACCAACGGATTGTTGAAAGACATGGTCTCCAAAGATTACATAAAATATTATCTATAAGAAACTCACACATGCTCTTAATATCTATAAATAAATGTTGTCCGTGGTGATTTTTTTTTACAGATTTATCTAAAATCGACTACGGAAATATGGACGGACGGACGGATAGATTGATACCTATATAACCCATCCAAACTTTGTTTGCTGGGGTAAAATAAATAAAAAACATAGTGCTACCCTTGTTCACGGCTACATCTTTGAAATATAACTTGACCAAAGGCCAAATGTCGTCCTCCCCAGGGTTTATATGTTTTGTTTATGCTTTTAGATTAAATTAATATCCCTCCCCCCTGAAAAACACCCAACAACAAAAACAAAAACAAAACAAAACAAAAACAAACCCAAAAAAAAAAGAAAAAAAAAAAAGAAAAGAAAAGAAAAAAAAACACAAAGAAAAAATGATAATGAAATAAATAATAAAATATAGAGACAGAACACACAAACCAATTATGTTTATGTGTGTATGTTACAGTCAAATCCGGAATCTAGTCATTCTCAGAAAATGCCTGAAAGTTCTTCGTTCCAAGAAATTCCTGTTTTGATCGGACATTTCCAGAAAAGCCTAAAAGTTTCAGGCATTGTTATAGAAATCTGAAAATCAAAGCGCCTCAGGTTCCCAGATTGCCTGATTGTCATTTTGACCACCAGCATGAGTCAACTTCCAAATATCACTCACTGAATGCATCTGTGGTGATTTAAACTCAAATCTCCAAATTGAGGTGATTAAAGGGACAGGTACACGTTTTGAGCTAAATTTTATATCGCATTTTTAATGTTTAAAATGTTTAACCAAGCTATTTCTAATGGTCAGCAAAAATGTGATTTTCAGTTGTTGAGTTACAAGCAAGAACAGCGCCACAATTCTTTGTTATATAAACAAAGTTAGTACCTTGTTTTTGTATACATAAAGATTTGCTTCACCGAAAATACCATATTCAAACAAAATAAGATATAAGAAACACTGGAAACTGTTTTTAATTGTGTTCAAAAGGAAGTTGTATTGGAAAAAATTTCTGTTTTTAAAGAGTTCTAGGGTGAGGATTTAAAGTTGATGTCAATTTTTGGGAAGTGTATTTTTGATTTCTGCATTGAAAGAGCATCGGGAAATTAAAAAGAAAAATTTGGGTTTTCATGCTTGTTTTCGAGCTCACAGTGTTTTAAACATGACCTTTTTGCACTTAGAATTTCTCAAGATATTTATTCATTTAAACTCCATTCATCTGTTGGGTGTAAACTAAACATAGGAATACAGATCAATATTACATGAAATAGATACATAATAATGTCTTCTTACAATACAGATATAAAAAAAAAGATTTAAGTACTTTTAGGAAAATAATAAATGACCTTTCTGCACTTGATATACGCGTACGGAAAAACTCATAATATCGAATTTCAGAGTTAAAAAAAATACATTTTAGGAGTGATGTCAATTTCTTAAAATTCACGTAATATCAGAGTCTTGTCTCAAAAATTAAAAATGGTATTTAAAAAGTAGAGTTTATCGGTCAAATTTTTCAGATATTGACCAAAAATACTGATTTTTTGCACAGAATTTCGAGTAAATTGACATTGGACTTTTTTAAAGAATATGCATTCTGTTTGGAGAAATACCTCAAAAAATTATTAAATAACAAATATTTGAACTAGTTCCAAGTCTCATATCTGTATCATTCATTTCAAAACTGTAATACACGGACAGGGGTATAAAATAGAAGGTATATTGGAATGAAATAGAAACTCTAATCATGCTTTCTGATTAATCAATCCTTCCGCCACAAAATATAGTCCCTACCAAACCCCTTCAAAATCTGAAATGACACAAGATTTTTCAACTGGACAGGATTCATTTGTAAATGTGTAATGTGTTTGCACCGAAGGGTCAGTATTGAACCAGTAAATACTTTGTGATAGCGTCCTGCGCAGTTGTTCTCAAAGGCTCAGCCTACAACATCTTAAACGGAACGTTGTACTAGCATATTCAATATATATGTAAACAAACATGGCTCAAGCTTTGTTTACATGTTAAGAATTTGTATAGTGCTGTATCTCACTATAATTCAACAAATAAACAATTTTGAGCTCAAACGTGTCTCCTAGACTCCTTTAAGCTTCAGAGTGATTTCGATTACCATCTGCATGGCTCAAATTAGTTAAAATTGATCTTGCTGTAGCCAAAGCTTGAACATGGCTAAAAATGCCTGTGAAGAAATCTTTAGAAGAATTTTTTTGAAAAGTTAGAAAAAAACCCAAACAAACCCCAAGCCACAATCGACACCATTAATCTGTCAATAATAATTAGGCCTAGTCAATGAAACTTCTGACTGGCTAACTTACTTGTTGGCCAAGACCACCGACCTCACCTCTCATGTCGACCAAGTTGATGACATTGGCCTTTGTTGAAAATGTGGCACGTCCTTGAGCTAGACAGATCCAAATAAACTTTCATAGATAGCAGAGAAGGAATTACAGATAGAGCAGCAGAGAGAATGGTGAAAAAAGTTGAATAGAACTCACTCCGGCCCAGAAGTGGAAGTCAAAATTACAATCAGGCAAACCTGGAAATCTGGGCTCTCATTCTCCAAGAATGCCTGAAACTTTTAGACTTTCCTGGAAATGCCCGATCAAAACAGGAATTCTTGGGATGACTGGACTTTCAGGCATTTCTTGAGAAGATTAGATTCCGGATTTGACTGTAATATGTATATTTCTTGTCCAAATGAGTCTACTACAAAAAAGCTTTTGATGTGTGTGTGTGTGGGGGGGGGTTGTGTGTGTTATAAGTCGTAACATATATGTACCATACTGTAGTAAAACGTCGTTTTGTTATTAAAATTTACCATGTTTATATGACTTCTTGAACTATAATGTCCACTCTAATGACCCCCGAACTGGAATTTCCCAGTATCACTACCTTGTCCATTTAATGAGCCGACTGCCAACCATGAAGCCATAAACACCTTACCCTACCGTGTGTTGTCCTGTACCTTGTGCTGTATGTGTTGTCCTCGCTACCTTTATGCTTCTACATACCATGTTACCTGACCTGCCTAAGCAGAGCATTTTGCCTTACCGTTATAGTTTAAACTTTGCATGTAATCTCGATTTCACGATAATTGGCGTTGTCGGCGTAAAATAATCTAATTTGCATATACATGTACATGCATTTGCAAACACGGTGGATCTTATCACCGTAATCATTATTATTGCCATTTTAAAATGTGTTGTCTTGAACGTTTCAAGTATTATAAACGTGTATTTAAATATTCCAGTTGCACTTGTATTGAATATGTCGTATAGAGTGTTTAAATTTAAAGCTGTATATACGATATACTCAACTACGAGGGTGTCCAGAGAAAAACGCGAACTTTTTAGATATTTCATAAACTACGTCACCAAACTTTCCTAAATTTTGCCTGTTGTTAATGAATGATATAATCGTATTTTTTAACAAAGTCTTAAGGTTTGGTGACAAAAATATGAAAACGGCATTTAAAAGTGCAAAATATCAATAATTGGCGCACCGATTTTTTTTTGCACGTTCTAAAAGGGCACTTCGGTTAAAGTTGTGCTCTATATTTTATTTTACAAACGTTATATTTTAAATAATTATTCAATAAAACCGTTATGGTCTAACAAACATCTCAGTATAAAATTATATAAAATAACGTCATAAATAACATTTTTATGACGTTATACGTACAGACACCTTCTGTTAGAAATTTTCAAAACTGGCAAACGTCGGATGATAAGCGGCGCACCGAATTGTAATTCAATACTGTGTGGAGCGAGTTTTGGCTCCCTATTCAAACTAAAATAAAGATGGAACGATAGAAGCGACTCAAACATTGTCTCGGACATTGGTATACATGAACAAAAAGTTTAAGGATGGTTGGAGTAGTATCCTATGGAAGGGGTGCGTGGTAGACTGACAAAAAGAGAACGAAAAACTTAAAAATCAGGTGATGGACGTCATACTGGACTTTGCATTCTTTCCTGCATTAAAAAATCATTGTGAGGAAAGAGATTTCATGTGACTGAAATTCGCCGCGAAGTATCACAATTTACCACATCTCTTAGTTCAGAAATGTTTTTAATGCATGGGTGAAGCGATATGAGAAATGTTTGTCACATAGTGGACGGTATTTGAGAAGGAATAAATATGACGTTAACAGACATCACGAAGTTACGATTGACGTCGTCAGCGTTGCGCCGGCAGCTATTTGTATGACTGGTTAAAGTGTGATAAAAATGTTATTACAGACAAGATATATAAATATTCACAGCGATATTCAGAAAATGAATCATTTTTGTGTGGTACCAAATAATAATGATATACTAGAAGTTTAAAAAAAATATATGAAATGTTCCGTTTTTTCGCGTTTTTCTGGGACAACCCTCGTATATGACATGTTGGGCGTTTTAGCCGGGTACCATAGCCTATCTGCACGTAGTAATCCGGAAGTCATCCCAACAACCGCCAAACTAAACTTTCACTCTTCATAATCAATCCATCGAAGTTTGTTTTTGAATACTAAATCTATAATAACTCTTTATATTTTCAAAACAAGTTTTGATATTCAAAACAAGTGAAAGTGAATGGATTTTGTAGTAGTGTAGCGGACAGTTTAAAAGGAAACTTGTATGTATCTCTAATGCGCTAGCTTTTCTGACGATGATGTAGAGTTTCTATCTTGATCACGCAAGTTATGCAACGGCGAGCGTGGTTAGCATTGGATTGGTGACCACTACATGTTACATTTGAGAATTTATCACTCATATGGATACGTCACCATTGCCGATGAAGGGCTGCATAATTAGGTCTATGCCCTTTTGAAGAACAGGAAGGTATCTTTATCGAGCAACACATACTGTGACACGGGGCATCCGTTTTTGCAGACATATAATCAATCAATCAATTTTCTCTGCTTCAAGCAATCAATGTTTCCATGGTTGTATGGTTCACATCAATAGAAAAACAAAACATAAAGTACATTCAAAGACATGGACAAAGAAAAATGTGTTTGTGAAAGACGAATGTCCCCGTATTCTACATGCCAGTGGAATGGGCTTGTCATAAAGATTATGCATGTGAAATAT
This sequence comes from Ostrea lurida, assembly GCA_903981925.1. NCBI lineage: Eukaryota > Metazoa > Mollusca > Bivalvia > Ostreida > Ostreidae > Ostrea > Ostrea lurida. The sequence continues at coordinate 4,319 of CAJDSM010050257.1, read as the reverse complement.
GAAAGGTCTATTGCTTACCAGATTTAAAATGTCAGATGACAAGTAAGCTCCAACTCAATTCGATTAGGATGATGTGGGCAAAGTTACAATTTTGGCCGCAATAGTGTCTGGAGATGTTGGGAACCTTACAAATGCTGAAGGTCACCGCAGCCCTAATGAGGATCTACACAAATTCAGGCAACAGATGATGCAGAAGCAGCTCCTCCCACACTTCCAGGCGGGGTTGGGGTCAACCAAGTGGACCATTTATCTGCAACAGTGTGTGTTTAGAGGACTCGTTTTGCCTCGGTGATTCAAAGCAACTTGTGTTTAACACAGTTATTGACGAAGCCTGCCCCACATTTACTAATAAATAATGCTAAGTCCAGCAATCATTTGGCTTTATCAGTGCATAGGGCTAGTCAGGAACCGTGTACATATTCCTCCACACAAACATTGAAATATCTGGTCCAGCCCAAGAAAAGCAGAGACAGACTTTAAGACCCTCTAGTCAGCATGCAATCTCAACCTAAGGAATTCTCTCTGGACTCTCAGCTTGACCAAAATAACAGTATACAACTAGCAATTGGACAGATCTTGCTGAGTTTATCACGGTCAAGCTTGCTTCCTCCTGACAAATCATCTGAACAATTACAAGAAATAACCACTCAGTTCTTTCCTATGGAGTTTGAAGAGAGGCATCTAAGGATAAAGAAATTTCTGTTGACCATTGTGCATGGTGCTATGTACAGTTCCTTGAATTCAGGATTTGGAGGAACTCGGCAGTCTATAGGCTCCCAGGCATTAGACTTATTACTCAAGATCTTTGGCAATGTCAGACTTTCATAGCAGCGGAATGCCATTAAATGTAAAACAAACTGGACTGGTATCGAACTGTGTTGGTCCTCCATGCTATTCTTATGGCAGACGAGTAGGGATGAAATCAATTACATACAAAAGTAGTTAATTAAATAATAATTACTTTGCCAAATTCTTCAATTAAGGAAGTAAGCTCCTGAGCTTTTGCACATAACTGCGCAGGATACTATATCTAAATATCTATTGGTTCAATATTAACCCCATTGGTGTAAATATATTACCCATCTATTGAAAACAGCTATGATAAGAGAAGATGTCCATCATGATAAGTGGTGATGACTGTTATGATACTTCCTTCAAGTTTCAATCTAGATCTAAAAGTCAGCATATTGGATAAGTTGCGCTCTGCGGAATTCGATACATTGTTGGTTTCCGAAATACCAACGAATTGTTAAACTTCAAAAAGTGTGGTATTTCTGAATAAACTTTTATTAATTAATGTGAGTTTATTCACTGTGTAAGTGTGTTCATGTTATATGTATTTGCGGGTACAAGTCAACTCGGCACCTGGTAAATTCGGAACCAGAGAAAATGGTAAAGGGACCTTGTTAACTCGGTACCTAGTGGTTTCGGCACCAGAATATAGTCTTTTGGACAATAAAGAAACATAAATCTGATACTTTGTTCATTGGTGATTTTCTTTTTAGTTTGTTTTGTTTAGCGTTGATTTTTCCAATATGTTTCCAAGATAGATCGAGGTGATAATTATTTAAAAGTGTAGGGTACATCATGTAAAGTTTAAACCATCCAGTGATTTAATTGTTAAAGCAACAAAGTAGCTTGAAAGGGATATTCCAGATACACAAGGTCGGGGCAGGCGATAATTACGAGAAGATAATGAGGAAACACATCGACAATATGGTTTCAGTGTTCCTGTTTGTACGAGAGTCAGTGTTCCTAGAAGTTCAAGAATAGAAGACTTGTATGTTAAAACAATTTTACAGAATGGTATATTTATCTATACCGAATTATCTGTACATATTCATTTTTCTTTTATCAAAATTTAAAAACTATATGCATTTGCACAAACTGCAAATAATAAAAAAAAAAAAACCTGCGAAATATTGTACAATTTTTAATTCATATGCAAAATAATGTATAAAGAAAATTTGAGTCATGCATTCATACAAAGATCTTGATTATATATTAATCAATGATATTTTTTGTTAAGTTTTGCTTATAAAATTTATAAGGGTACATCATAATAAGATTATCAAACAAACATCAAGATTTTTTAAAATATAAGTATACAAGTAATAATTAGGGCTGTGTATTGAGTGAAAATTTCGCATCGCAATACATTGCAATATTTTCAAATGTACTGTATACAATATATAGAGCATATTACATGCTAAAAACATATCAGCCCTTGGGCCCCATTTCAGCCCGAGGGTTGATAAGGGGCCCAAGGGCTGATATGCCTTCCGATATGAATTTTAGCATGTAATATTATATTCATCATATATTGTCAAGCTCAAAATAATTCGTGGTAAAGCAAGGCTTTTTTGTCAGTCCGCGGGCTGACAATTTGTAGTGGGCTAAGACCTCAATGCGCTTGTGTGAATGGGAATTGTGGGAAGGATTATACGAAAAATATACTTTTTATTAGAAATATTAGAAATCTGAATTAAAGCGGTTTCTAATGAAGAAGTTCAGTGATAGCAACGCTTTTACCTATGATCTAAGAAAAAATCAATAGAGAAAATGATAACGCTTAGAGCATGGGACAGGGAACCAGGCTAGTAATCAATAAACATTCGGAAAACCTCAGTTCTCAAAATAGACTTCGCAATAAAGAGGTATAAAAGTCATTCTATAATAAGGTCGCGTCATCAAGCTAACAAACTTCCAAACACTTTCGCCAGAGTGTGTTCGCACGCTAGAGGCCTCAACGGGGAGTATGACGTGTGGCAAGGCCCCTTCCGGGCAGTCCACACTATAAATTTAGTCTCAATTAATCAGCTAGTAGCTTTCAAACTAGACATCTGAGCTAAATTAGTAGTACTAATTAACCCTCTAAAATATGATCTTTAAAAAAAACCATAGAGAAAGATGATAGCGATTCTTGAGCCCGGGGTACATGCCATTGTGTATACACAGGAAATCAATAAACGCGGTACACTCTATAATTACAGTTGTGTAACGGCTTGGCGTACAGAACTGCATTTTGTTGGTTTTTTTTTTTTGTTTTTTTTGTACTAACACTTTCAAAATACGAGTTAAGAAGAAAAAAAAGAGGGGATGAATCTGTGTACTGAGACTTCCACATCAGAGACATATATACATGTAACTATGTCTCTGTTCCACATAGATTAACAACTTTTTTTTATAATCGGGTAGATCTTTTTAGCATTACATCATTCAGCGAACCTCGGCTGTTTCCTTTATTTTTGTCGAGAATTTAAAAGTTTATTTTAAAGGTCTGTATGCAAAACAATCATTATATATTTCGTAAAAGACTTCTTAAAAGATATTTTACAATCAAAGACCAATATATTTACACGAGGAAATTACACCTTGTTCACATATATTTAATAATTGATATTTTTCATGCTTTCAAACTTGATTTATTATATCTCCTCCCACGCACTTACAACTAGCTAGTGCATTTAAAATTTATATTCATTGAACATAAATGAAACACTTTTCAAATTTACTACACCTTGAAAAGTCGATCACAAAAAATCAATATGGAGGACGAAACTGCGAATACACTTATTGGGATTCTAAAACGAAAGTAGATTTGATATACATATGTATGTATAAACACGGATAGAGATCTAGGTTACCCATATTGATTCATTTAGTTACGAGATACTTTTTTGAGAAACATTTTAAACTTAATGATTTACATACCTGTAATTAGCTTCTTACACAATCTAGATCACTGTACTGATCACCACCAGTGTCGGCGAGGCACTGTTTACCTTCACCTTGCGGTTTATTTTTTATTTATTTAAAGATAAGTGTCCCACATTGTGACAACTTGTGCCCGTTTTATAAAAGATGTGTAAATCTAGTGCATTATGTAGACACGTACCTTAATGTACACCTAAATAGCGATTCACAAAGGAAGATGATAATGGGCAAACCTGAAATAGTACACCAGTAGGCTAAATAATTCTACTGTGACCTATCTGGATCCTAACACATCCTCCCAAAGAAGGGGACCAGACTTTGGACACGAGCAATTGCTTTACATTTTTAGGTTTTGAAACTATTTTAAAACAATGAGGTGGGTCCATTGGAATTAAAAGGTTGAAAGGATTTTTACAGAAAAAATATTGAAAAAAAGTAATGTGATGGATAAGTAAACCAATATTTTATGATTGTTTATAACAAATACATATCATTAGCGATATATGTGCGTGACATATGGTATTCTACGGGATCTACGATTTTGATAAAATTTTGCATATGCCAAAAGTCAATGTATAAGTCATATACGGTACCAATTTTTA
>CAJDSM010050250.1:0-10602 GCA_903981925.1 Ostrea lurida | reverse complement strand
GTAGACTGTTATAGAACATATTTAACATTAAGAAATCAAAATATAATTTCATTAATAACAGTTTCTTTGAAAAGCTTTATTGTTACTTTAAATGTCTTTTGATAAATTTTCTTGTATATAATATATTTCTGTATTTATTTCGAATTTATTTTCCAACAAATAAATGTACAAGTACTTGAGGGTGACCTGTTCCTCAGTACTCGCTGTGAGGGGAGTGGTGGACTGTGTTTGTGCCTCCCCTGCAGCAATGAAAACAAAAGCAATATATAAATGTATTTAATATTAATTGATTAGATTTTAATATATTACGATTATCTTTTGATGCTACATGTATTATTAGAATTATTATTTTCTTTTTTTTTAAATTCTCTTCCTTATTCTTTAGAAATCAATGTAAATCTGATAATATCAAGGAATCTTTGTATAATTATTTCATATATCTTGTTGACATATTATTGATACATCTAATCCTGTATAATATATATACCTTACCTTTGTTATCTTGATACCTTGAATAAAAAAATTGGTTGAAACTAAAAAAAAAAAGAAAAAAAAAAAGACTTGACCCGGAAGTCAATTTCAACTTCTAACAACGAGAGTCAAGACATCGTAGCATGTGTTTGTAAAACAAAAAACTGTAATAATGTGTAACAAAAGAAAAAAGATGGACAAATACAATTTCTGAATATATACTTCATAAACCTGTACATTTAAGTACTGAGTAACAAATAGATTTAATGCGGTATACTAAGTAAACAATTACCGTGAAAACGTCAGATGGAATTTCCTCTGTTAAATAACATCACGAGGAGAAGTACATAAAAGTACAATGTTTTGTAGCTATTATTCCAACCCCTCCCCAATCATCAAAATACATAATTATTACCCAGATTATGAAATATATATAAATCAATGACAATGCAGTCTCTCTAAACAAACATTAACAAAATAACAACAATTAAGGACGGTCTAAAAAACTAATTAACATATAAAAATATCAACAATGCTCTCACACTACATTTTTGCTTGGTCAAGAAAGAAATCAACATACAATAGATATTGTGTGCTGAATACCTGCTGTTTTTAATGGGAACGTATTAATTAAGTGCCTCTCAGCAAGTTTTCATTATCTAATAGAATTACACAATATAAATTTAGCAATGCTTCTTAAGAGTTTGTGTCTTTTATTTACAGAACAATCACACAACAAATGATGATCACAAAACCTAACAATTCATATGATAGTGATATCAACCAATACCTACTCATTTCTACATTGATGTTCATACTTGCGATTTGATCTATCTGTTAAAACAACAAAACCTTGACTTAACCATTCGCCTGATATCAACCATCTTTCAAACATATATGAAAGGATTTGAAATTCAATTGATGCCAAACAACCCATAAAATATTCCCCTGACTCTATGAGAAATTCTATCAGGCCATGTCAGTGTTATAATAAATTGCCCTGTAAAAACCTCAAGCATTACAATTAAGATCCCCACTAGTTGCAAAGTACTCATAACTCTTTTCCTTCTGCGCGTTACAATCTGATTAGTTTGCTGTGCAATGCCCTGTACTTGATCTTGCACAGATGGCGATGTATATGCCCTATCAGAGGGGCGTGACTCAGTCAACTCAGTGTCGATGGTTTTAATTGTTTTGGAGTGACCAATGGGAATAATTTTTCTGCATGACTTGTGCATATGAGCAATTGTAACTAAGTATAGAATCACTGTAGAAGATAACAGAAACAGGGTTAAAAATCTAGTATACTGCAAATATGCCTGGTAATGACCTTTATAGATAACTGTATTAATGTTTATATTACCAAGAGGGACGAATTCCTCCGTAGGCGGGGAAATAAAGACGCAGGTACTTATTATTATAAAGACCCAACCACCTACACACACAAAATATTTTCCATTTTTAAGAAAAATATAAGAGTGCCATTTTTCTTTACATATGACCATAAACCTTTGTAAGCTAATCAAAAATGTGTGGTACAGCGATAGAGAATTCAATATCATTAAACCTTTGTTTGTCCGAAAAGTTGGAATGATGACGCGAAGAATAGAAAAAATAGTCCATAGTCCTACCACGAAATCACTCACACACAAAACCAAATTTAGAAATATACGGGTTTGTTGTATCTTTTTTCTTGGCCGATAAGATATAAAATTCCACCGTTGAAATAAGAGTCAAAATACCGATAACAAGCAATACAGGTACGACCGCAGGAATCGAATAATCATTTTGCAGTTTCTCATGAAAGGAACATCTTGAAGAATCATTTTTTTCACAGCGAGTTGAGTTATTCATTTTTGTCTATGTGAGATCTTTAATGCAGCACCTGATCTAGACAATGAACTTACGGCGGGTGTGACAGGTCGACAGGAGAGGCTTTCTCCTCCCAAGCACCTAATCCCACCTCAGGTGTGTCTACAGGTCCGTGTTTTCCTAACTCTTGTTTTGTTTGGGATTACTTTTTGTTATATTTGCCACCACACTGACCAGCACAATCCGTCCTTCAGCGAAAAAGATGAAATGTCTCAAACTGAAATACATGGAACATTGTTATAAAAATCGTACAAATGATTACCAAAGCATACAGATACAGCGATCAGTGTAAGGGTGATTTTATCGCTAAACGGAAGTATTTATTGGATCCCTGCCTACATTTTCAGGAAAAGGGGAAGGTAACCATCAATCTGAGAGTAAGCATTTTCTGTTGACCTGTCATATCCTGCATAAGACCTCTCTATTGATAACGTAAAGGAACTAAATAATACGTAGTCAGAAATCAACGAACGGTCTATCACTTGGTATGAAATACATCAGGGAAGACTCAAGCTAATGATGGGGTGTATTTGAGAACTGGATTAAAACGATGATGACTTTTGTGAAATGCTTGTTTTATACGAGATTGTTAAACGTCATGTTGCTCAGAGATAAAGCAATTGTTCAAGATTGGAGGATCGTGAGTTCGACCTCAGCTCGAGCCATAGCGGCGTCAAACTTAAGATTGGAACATACATTTAGGTAGTGATTACAGATGCGACCAGTTCTTAACCCTCTTAAAGCAGTCGTAAAGCAGTTCTAATGACTGCTCTAAGTTAACTTAGAGCAGTTCTGCTGACTGCTCTAGAGCTGCTCCATGACTGCTTCAATTTAACTTAGAACAGTCTGCTGACTGCTCTAGAGCTGCTCTGTGACTGCTCCAAGTTCACTTAGAACAGGTCCACGACTGCTCCAAGTTCGCTTAGAACTGGTCCACGACTGCTCTAAGTTCACTTAGAACAGGTCCACGACTGCTCCAAGTTCGCTTAGAATAGCTATTACTGTATATTAATTATCTTTTGTCGCTAATTTCCTTAAATAAAAAAAAACACCCGCAAAACAGAAATTGAAATGCATATGGAGGTATTACAGATTGAATTGCTATTAAAACAGTGCATATACGTGCGGTATTGAACGAGGTTACATGTATGCCACTCGCACCAAACTTACTTTTTTAACATGTTTCGGAATATTGATCATCATTCCCTCAACGTTCCGGATTTTTGTGAATACACAACTTGTATATTGTTGACACCAAAATGCAGCGTACATTTTGTGGACAAAGAGTGAAAGACAGGTATGTATGTTCCGTTCTTCTGGTTCCAATTTGATATTTGTTGATAGTACATGTATATAAACATTTAGTGTGCCTATTCAGGTTATATGCATGGTTATCATAATGCAATGACATTCGACCGACCTGATCTCGCGAACTTACACTTTTGTACAAGACATTCAGGCGCGGATCCAGAATTTTTTCCAGGGGGGTCCAACCTTAAGTAAGAAAAATCCCATGAATACTAGTTATTTGATTGTTATTTGTGGATTGATTCTGTTTGACGTATACTGTGGAAGTGCACAAATATGAAAAATAACTATTTTTTTCATTTCCAGTGTTTCTTAAATTAACAATTCTCTGTCTTATGTAAAAGGCAGTCTATTCAATTTCACAGGCATTTTCACTAATACTGACCACTCACGTGCAAATTTTAAAATGAACTGGCAGTTTCCAAAGCGGTTAATTATATATACACAGAGCTGCTCTAATACTTGACCGGAGCTGCTCTAGAAAAGAACAGCTATAGAGCTGTTCTAATTTATGACCGCTCGACGTTAACTTAGAACAGGTCTGCGACTGCTTATGACCGCTTCGCGTCTGCTCTAAGTTAACGTAGAACAGCTCTATGACTGCTCCAAGTTCACTTAGAACAGGTCCATGACAGCTTTGCGTCTGCTCTAAGTTAACTTAGAGCAGTTCTCATGACTGCTTTGCGACCGCTTTGCGTCTGCTCTAAGTTAACTAGAGCAGTTCTCATGACTGCTCTCCATGACTGATTGGGCGAGAGGTTAGATTGATTGATTGATTGATTATTTGTTGTTTTTCGTCCCGTCGAGATAATTTTCACTCATATTGAGACGTCACCATTGCCGGTGAAGGGCTGCAAATTTAGACCTATGCTTAGCACTCATGGCTTTAGCAGTGAGGGTTCTTAGCGTGCCACACATGCTGCGACACGGGACCTCCGTTTTTAAGATCATATCCGAAAGACCCGTGATCTCACTTCTAAATGCCGAGCTCTTGGGAAGGAGCAATCACTACCTATTTTTAACGTCTTAGGTTTGACGCGGCCGGGTGCCGAGCACGGGGCTCGAACGCACGACCTCCGATCACGAGGCGAGAGCTCTACCATGAGCCACCGCGACCGGTCAGAACTGGTCGCATCTGTACCTGTTGATGAAAAATATATCATTTACAGTGGGAGTTATATGACTTCGATAACGGAGGTGGCGTGATGCGGAAGGTGTTTGTACATTAAAGAACCCCATTGTAGTGGCGCTGTGCGCTAAGCATCGGTCTCAATTTGTAGTGGTTTGAATACAACTTGAAGAGACCGAAACAAAGGTAGTAAAACCCATAAAAAAAGCAAAATTTATTCGTCAAAAGCCTTGGTTTAAAACGTTTACATCCGCAGAACATGTTTCTGCGTGGTGAATCAGATTAGAGACACAACTATCCATCTTGGACACGTAATGGTGAAGTATCACTATATCAATATGAGAAGTTGAGGCTGAATTCATCGCTTTGTCATATATCTCACGTTTTGGCTTGCCGTTATTATTGTACAATAAAATATAGAATTATAAAACACACTTGGAAGATACATATAATGGTATATTATACCGTGGAATCATCGTTGTTCGTGGAGATCAATGATCGTGGATTCGGGGGCCAACCTTATTCACAGATCTACGTCTCCTAAAACATTTCTAATTTCTCTATCAATCTGTACATCTGGTGTTGTAAATGACTAACGCTATTTCGCGATCACGTTTGCGTAACAAATAATTCAGTGAAAATACTTTAATTATCAGTATTTGTATAATTATTGAGACAAAATACTTTGAATGTCAGTATGTATATCTATCTTGCGTATAAAATAGTCTAATTTCCCGCGAAATTACGTCCCCAAGAACCAGTAAAATTTTGGCTACCCATGGACATTGATCTCCAGAAATTAAAATGATTCCACAGTATTTAGAGTTCCTTGGGATATATCTCATCGGCATTTAAATATAAATGAATATTTCATAATCTCCTTTTTAGAGGTAATAACCACGATTCACTGTAAAGGGTTTTAATTCGCGGGGCTAAAATTGTTTGATTTTTATCTTTCGGTATTTTACGATGGTTTAAATTTCGCAGAAAGTAAAAAGCACTGAATTAGAATCATACCCCTAAAACAATGAAATAGCACACGGCAATGGTTTTATTTTTACGATCATACTTAAAGTAATCGCAAATATAGTGAAAATAAAACCCACGCGAATATTTTCCCCTCTACTTAAAACGTCATTTCATGAAATTGCTATATTTTCGTTTTAATAATGGTCAATCACTTACCTCTAAGTTTTCAAATGCTACTTTCCCAGTAAGAAACTTGTCCTAGTCATATCATTCATCAGAAATGAATGATGATAAATGTTAGTAACCATTGGGTAGATATGGATTGACGTCTCCACGGTTGTCTCCAAGTGACAAGCAAGGCCTGTGTGAGACCTCCACGGTTGTCTCCGGGTGACAAGCAAGGCCTATGTGAGACCTCCACTGTTGTCTCCAGGTGACAAGCAAGGCCTGTGTGAGACCCGTCCGCAATTTGTCTTTTATCTAGTTGGGGGTTTAATTACATGTAATTAATTAAGATAAGAACGGGTGTGTGAATTAATTATCACGTTCATGTCTGGTTGAATTAAATTTGGTTGGGAGATTAATTAAGAATTGAAAGGAGATGTGAATTATAATTATTTACCCGGGCCTGGTTGAGCTAAGGTTCACACTGTAGACCAGTTAAGCTTTGCCTTTACATACACAAATCTCCCAGTTGGTTCAATACGCAAGAGCATACCATGCGTATAAGGACTTTTAAAGCGAGAACAACTACTAACTAAAAAGTTGATGTTGCAGGGTTATAACGAATCTCGTTTAAAGTCATCATTTTACAAATTCTACGGTAGCAATAACGGCCTTGTTTGTGATGACATATTATCACTACATGTGTATTTATAGTCATATATTGACTGATTTGTTTCATACCCTTTGTTAAACTATCGTTTTCTTACTAGATTTGATGACGGGTAATTCCGTTTCTTTATTTCGACTAAGGGCTCACGGCGAATATACATGTACATACAAAACAGTTAGAAATATTGACTATTCAATAAAACAACAAAACCCATTGTATTAGGTAATAATACAAAATATTACTTAAAGACTAAACACGACTCAAGAAAAAAGGAGAACAGTTAAAGATGGGCCTGGAGTCGAACCCAAGAATATTTCATTAGCCGACATTAAATAGGCGTAGTAATGTTTTTGAAGAGGGAGGCAAACTTCTAAATTATGTGCCATGATGCAGAAGAAAATTAATACAAGACAAGAAGGGGGAGGCAAACTTTTAAATTTTGCGACAAGCAAATAAAAAAGGCACATAATCTCTGCTCTGTTTGTTTGTTGTTTTTTTTTTTGGGGGGGGAGGGGGGGGGCTTCTAATTTATGTGGCATGATGCAACAAAAAATATTGAAAAAATTACTTGACGAAAGTCTGTGTGTTGTGGGGGGGGGGGGGGAGGGGGGGGGCAAACAATGATTTGCCCACCCACTTTCAAAAGTGGGGGAGGGGGCAGTTGTCCTCATGTCTCCTGGCTCCTACGTCCACGTATTACACATCGCCCAGAATACAAAGATGCCGCTCTGTTGAGTCTGTTAGGGGCACAGGCTCTAACAGATCGGTTGGTGCCCCTCGGATTTTCCTGTGGGACATCAAAATATATATTTCATAGTGTCAGATGACAACCAGTTTTGGTATCATAATGCCATAACTTTACCCGAATTGAAAACTGCCAAGTTTCCTTACAAAATATTTACGGCGATTCATTTACAGACCCATGTGTTATATTTCTAAATGTTCTTCAAAAATTGTAAAACATATGATGTTTTTCATCACTAGAATTTCATTTACAAGCAATTTGGCCAATCAACAGTTTGATACCAAGACTGGTGAAAATCTTACGTGGAAATCTTCCAATTGTTGTCTACGGAATTGAATGTGCCTATGGTGGGCCTCATATATGTGTCGAGAGAAAGCAAGGAATCTTTAAATGAACGTATGTCGGACCATAGATTTGAAATTAATAACGGGAGCCATCAACTTTTTTATAAACATTTTAACTCCCCGACCATTCCACTTATCTGTGAAGTGAGAATTATATGAAAAAATATATCATCTCACCAACAGTACAATATTAATACACCTTCCCGTAGGCAACGAGGGGAATATTGGATTAAGATACTAAGCACTGCTTTTCCATATGAATGCAACGACAATATTGGAAGCAATAGGAAATATTGCCCTATATTCATACATTCCTCCCGCTAGGTAATTAAACGAGCGATATACACGTCTCGCGTATGAAGATATACTTATTTTTATTATGTGGATATTTCGGTGAAATCACTGAGAATTTATGTGTTGGAAATCATTAAAAGAGATTGATTGTGAATTTTTGCATTGGCGGGTACCAGCGATATCGAATCTTTGAAACAAATTGTAAGAAATGAGAGTTAAAGCTGTCTTTGCGAATTTAAGAGGTTTTACACCAAATGAGCAATGAAGGAGTATTTTACATATGAAAATTTGATACATTGATGCACAAATACATGTACTATCCAAAGAATTGCTATTTTCATGGATATTCTTGCTTCGTTGAAATGTTTTCTTTTTCACTTCAGTGCGTTACAATGTATATACACTGCACATTTCATTGAATTTAAAGGTATGCATTAATAATTATTTAGGGTTTGCAGTGCAGTAAATTTAATTGAATATAGCAAGCAATGTAGATATTAAGAGCATGCTTGGGTTTCTTGTGGTCTTTGGAGACCATGTCTTCCAAACAATTTGTTGGTATTCCTATGGGCACTAATTGTGCCTCCTTATTGGAAGACTTATTTTTATATTCATACGAAGCAGAATATGCTTCAGAACTGTTACGGGATAAAACAAAAAACTTGCCGTGTCCTTCAACCTTATTTATTAGGTATATAGACGATCTCTTATCAAATTACAATCATATAATTTTTCACAATTATGTCCATTTGATATATCCTGACGAACTTGAAATAAGGACACCAACAGAATCTGACAGATGTGCTTCATATTTGTATATTTTACTTAATATTGACTGTAATGGCAGACTGACACCTACATTATATGATAAACGTGTGACTTTTGACTTTGCAATTGTCAACTTTCCTTTTTTATGTAGTAATGTATCACTATCACCTGCTTATGGTGTGTAATGTCTCTCAGTTGATTCGATACGCAAGGGTATGTCATGCGTATGATGAATGTTTAAAGCGAGGCCCAACTACTAACCAAAAAGTTGATGTTGCAGGGTTATAACGAATCTCGTTTAAAGTCGTTTAAAAGTCATCATTTCGCAAATTCTACGGTCGTTATAATGACCTTGTTTGCGATTAACAATTATCACTAAGTCATATGTTGACTGATTTGTTTCTTACCCTTTGCTAGACTGTCATTTTCATATTAGATTTGACGACGGGTAACCCCGTTTACTTTTTTCGACTACAGTCTCACTGGCGGGTGTGACCGGTCTCAGCAAGGATGCTTACTCTCCATGGCACCTGATCCTGCCTTCGCTTTTAATTTGTCGAAGGTCCGTGTTGCTCTACATTAGAATTTGTATGTGTTCTTTTTGGACTATGATTACGTTTGATATTTTGTTACTTAGCCATTTTGTATTAAAAGGTGAAGAAAACACGTTTGGTATGCCCGGGGGAGCGTGTGTTCCTTACCTGACTTTATAAATACTAAGAGAGCATGCATTTATAATTGCTTAGAACGTGTTACAATATGTAATTCTTCTCCATTGGCAATTGCAGCAAATTAATCCCATATACAACAGAGTTGATGAAATTTATATAATAAGCTTTTTTAAAGAAAGGCAAAGATAACGAAGAGTGATCAATCTCGTAAGTCCAAAATATAATACAAAGACAAGAGTTGGGCAAATACGGACCCCTGGAGACACCAGAGGCGGGGTCAGCTGCCTGGGAGGAGTAAGCATCCCCTGTTGACCGGTCACACCCGCCGTACGCATATCATCTCCCTTTCATAAATCTTTCTCACGAATTATTCTTTTTAAGGTTTTTCAATCTTCTTTTGTATTAGTTAAAAAAATCATGAGAAAATGTTCAATTTGTTTATTTTAAAGGAGGGGATGGGGGTGGGTATAGCGGACAGTATAAGAGGAAACTTGAACAACTTGGATGGATGACCGTTACACATTACGTTTAATGCAATGTTGAATTCGTCAATTCAAATAAGCACATTTATCAGAAGGTTCATTATTCTCCAAAACTCTTTGAATGTGGACCCCATTGAACGTAGACTTGAAATGGTGTTACGTATTACTTTCTTTTCCCGATATACATTCGTTCACCATTTTCACAGCCAGACTAATAATGCTATATCGATAATTCAGAATTAAAAATCAGTCGGTTTATCACAAATTTATTAACCATTTCATAACAGATAAAATTTAATAGTAACCATCCCCCTACCTACCGAACACAGGTTACAATACCGTACGTCTAACAAATCGGTGACGGATCAAGGATTTAGCAAAAGTTATATACTTTCTAATAAGTATGGCCACAAGAAGAGGGTGGGTGCTAAATCTACCTATGCACATAACTATGGATTGAAGCAGTAGTTATGAGAAAAGTGAATTAAGGGCTGCGTTTGCAGATTGTATGTGTAATTGAAGTTTAGTTTTTTGACTTCCTTGCACTGTAACACTGATATATTAGTGGAGCCTGATACTGCCGATATCAAGATAGAAAAAGGTGCACGTACTCCTTGAACATAAACTTGAAATTATGTTACTCATTAATTACTTTCCGATTATGTACATTAGTTTTTGAACTCAAGCCTTTGTAAATATGGTGTGCACCCTCTT
>CAJDSM010050247.1:0-11807 GCA_903981925.1 Ostrea lurida | reverse complement strand
CACACCCGAGTGTGAGAACCAGGTGCCTGGGATGCCGTACATCCCTTTCCGACCGGTCACAGCCCGCTGTGAACCTTGTATTGATGAATTTGTCTGAAAGTAATGATACTGCGTAATCTCATCACATTTTCATCCCTCCACTGGTTTAACTAAATTTGCATAAAGCATTCTTGCCGTAAAATTTTGAAAAAATTTAAATTGGTTTTTTTTTTGGAAGGGGGGTGGTCCATTTGCTTTTTCGATTTGGAAAGTGTCGAGCCCCTTTTTGAGGGAAGATTATATCACTGAAGAGAACCCCTAATTTGTCGAATTGTGCATCTGGTGTATCAATTGGTACGTATATTATTTTATATATTGATCCGCCTGAAATTAGAATGGACATTTGAAATGATTTCAAAGAACCGTAACCCATTCAGTCGGCCTCTTGTTACGACAGCAAAGGGGATGCCTGAGGGACTCTATTCTAACCCGGATCCCCACGGTTTCATCTGGTGTATCACCTTGGTACCGTATATTATTTATATATTGATACCCTGAAATTCGATGGACACATTTGAAAATAGATTCCAAGAACCGTAACCCAGAAATTCCTTCACTTACATGAAACACCATTGTTTATGTATAGTGTAGAATCATGTCTCTCAGTTTTTGATGACCACTCTGGCCAGCATGGGATCACCGATAGTGGTTCAATCATATTTTAAGCTAGGAATATATTATGACATTTCACGTGCAAGACCATGTCAAAGATACGAAAACCCGTAAGGTTACCAAAAACTATTATTGAAACTAGAATGAAGATACAACAATGCACTTTCTTCGCATCATTGAAGGACAAGGGTCCCACGAATTCCCCTTTAATCCTTATTTTCTGGTATAATGTATTAGGAATTACTATTTAGCTTACATGAATTTCTAAGGCAAACATGAAAAATATATATTCGTTCTATATATCAAAATGTCGCACAACTGAGAGAAAAAGTCTTTTATAGAAAACGATTGTCTTGTTAATACTGGTAGCGGACAGTATATGGGAACTTATATTCGCCTCGCTAGTGATCTGCTTTTCTGGTGATGTGGTTTTAGAGACCTCTCTTCTTGATCACGCAAGTTAAGCAACAGTGAACGTGGTCAGCACAATGGATGGGTGACTTGCTTACACGTTACAATGCAATAGCAAATGCTGCGCCTATAGAAGGTTATGACCTCCATATTTACAAGTGTCCTTTTGTCTCCCTTGATACTCAGCTAAGTTAATGAGGTTTTAGGCACCTGAGATTTGGAGTAATTTAAATTTTCTGGGAAGTGTATTTTTTATTTGTACACCGAAGGAGAATTTAAGGTAAACAACAAGAAAAACTGGGTGTGCCATGATTGTTAATTGAGCTACAGTATTTGGAACATGATCTCTTTGCATTGATAAAAGTATGTAATGGAAATAGACCTTTTACCACTTTGAATTTGTATACAGAAAAATTCATGATATCGAATTTCAGATTTAAAAAACCTTCCATTTGAAGAAATCATGCCATTTTCTAAAATTCACGTAATTTTTCAAAGCCTTTTCTAAATATACAACATTTGAATAGTTTTCCAAGTCTCACCCACTTTATATTAAATTTTAAAAACTGAAATACACACAAGGAATATTTGAAAGCAGAAGGTATATTGAATGAAAGAAAAAAATCGTAAATCTTTTGCAGATTTAAGAACTTTTTGAGTGATTGAATCCTTCCGCCACAAAATATAGTCCATGTCAAAGCCCTTTCAAACTTTAATTGACACACTTTTTTTCACTGGATAGGGTTCAGTAGATAGATGTGTACTATGCTTGTGTAGTTTTGACAGTAATTCTGCCTCACCATGATCTAGCTTGTATGGCGATGTAAATAGAGTTTCTCTTTTGATCACGCACGTTAAGCGAGCGGCAGCGTGACAGCACCTGGATTGTAAACATTTTAACATAATAAAGAAGAGAAAATATAGTTCATCTGTTTGACAGACTGGGGATTCTGAGAGATAAAAGTGGTAATGGAACGTTAAATATAATGAGTGTCGCCATTCTATCCTCGCTGTATAGTTTAAAAATAAACCAATTTTCTTAAAATACATTAAAATAATGTAGAAATCAAAATTGACCGGTTTGAAATGTACGTAGTCATACTGGTGCAAATACTTTATCTTTGCAGTTCTTCTGATTCCGCAATCCGCTTTGATAGTAGCTTCGAAATTCAATACTTAAAGAGTTGATGGTCTTTCTTCCTTACAGTTTTGGCTACTTTCAATAATTCTGTTTGGAGGTAATACTCAATTCAGATGGATTTTATTAAACACCATACCCATGTCCAAGATATTTACTAGATGTATTACTGTTTTCAGATCGTTGTTGTGATTACATATTCCCGTCTGCTCCCGAAACACAAGGTGAAAAGTGTACGATATTCCTCGTAGTAAGAAGGCGAACACCAAATGGGAGATTTGAGGTATGTTTTGAGTTTCCTGGACATTTTTAGATGGAAGTTTTGTATTTTTAATTGCATACATTTCACATCATTGGGCTTTAATATTTCTGTTCTCCGTATGTTTTTTTAGTGATTTGAAGTGGATGATAGCTGGAGGAGATCCGTTTTATGATTGTCTATAACAGCTGTATAAGATAATACAGGATGAAGGAAAACTTAAATATGAAAAGTAGAACGTTTTGCAAGAGAGTTAATTGAATTTTTTCCAATTTTAATTTTTTAAATCAACTTGCACTTCTTTTATAAATGATATACACATAATTTATTAGTTTTACATGTGTCATTTTTTATTCCCTGTTTTTAAATGATCTGATGATCGCTTGGTGTAGGTATTGTAAATATTTTTTTTTTAAGTTTAATAATTTAATTTAATTAAATTTATGAAAGAAAATGTGGTATGTTGCCAACCTTTTTTTAAAAGATGTCAGACATAAAAACAGAAGTATAGGTTAACATGCAGAAAATCCCCCCCCCCCTCTCCCACCCGGCCCCCCCCCTCCCCCCGCACATTTAAAAAAAAAAAATCGTAAGAACAGAATCTATATTAAATAACTAAAAATGACAAAAATTTAAATGTTAAAATTTAGAAAAATGATTTATTTGGTAATGTGCATAATTTAAACTATGTTATTGGAAAAATCAATCTAGAATACAATTTGTTACTATAGAGTTTTTGTCTTGACAATAATTTTTTTCGTTATAAATCATATCCTATCGGGGAAATAGCAGTTTTTTTTCACTATCAAAAGTTTACAAATTATTTTCATATCCAGTGAATAAAATTCCGATTGAAGATATATTTCTATCATGGTGCAAAGTTTTACGTTTTTTTTTTTTGAACAAACCTAAATGACATGCACATGAAGGGTGGATATCCTTAATCGACTTGCAAGCATCTTCTTTCATAAATACACAATGCATTAATTAGTATACATTGTTTTTATTCACGTTTTTATATGAATCTATGATCGCTTTGCTTTTGAGGTATTGTATCATGGGATTTCATTGTATTTGTCTATAGTATTATAATCGTTTTGTAATGTTTGAAACATATGATAAAATATCCAATTGGTAATATTGTGTGTTCTTATTTTACAAATTTCCAAATGGGTACTAGAATCTTTGAAAAGGTTTGCAATCAAACTTCATATGAGGTAATACAATGGGGATCTAGATATGTAATGTCCTATACTGAAAAAAAAAAATGTACTTTCTCACATAAGCCCTTGGGTGTTTTGACCAACTAAGGCATTGGATGCATAACACTGAGTAAAGTGTCCTGCATGCATTACATGTGGTATTATTATCTATCTTCACCCTTTGTTAATTTATCTAATATATGCGCATCCTTGATGCATACATGTAGTAGTAGTCTTGTAAGATAGTCTTGCTATTTCAATTAAGATTGTTCTAATTTTCAACACATGAAAAATTTCTATTTTTTATTAAGGACGCTTTTTTCGTTTTACTAAAAATGGGGAACGAGTTTGGAATTTCGTTATTTTTCATTTCTTTTAAATGAATGTGCTACATTATCTGATTTAGAGGGATCATTAAGTATGGGCCATATTAAATTATTACTGTTTCAAATCGCTGACCCAACTAATGCCGAGATAATGACACCATTCAGTTTTGATTAATCCGATCACAACGAACATTTCTAGGGGTGGGGGGGAATAAGGAATGTTATTCTGCGAATACAATCTGTCAGTAGGTTTGAATGATATCTGGTGGTGTTTATGCTATTAATATCATACTCAATAGATTGTATTTCCATCATTGTCCAATATGAATGACATTCATGCGAGTTACTTCCGGATATGAACGATTCATTGTGAGTACATCAAGTTTATATCCCTCGGGAGAAAGCTGTTAACGGTACTGATCATACCTTAATTTTAAAACAAAGACCTCATGGACCGACATCACTCACTGAGTGACCTTCGCCTTTGCTTCTTTTTTAACTGCCAGAATATGCTATCAATCTTGTCTGATGAAAATAATTACCCATATTGCCGCCCCTAAATTTAACCCTTAATGATAAATCATATAAGGACCAATATTGATGAACCAGATGCGCATTTTCGACAAATTATGTCTCTTCAGTGATGCTCAAACGCGAAAATGTTGGCAAATCCGAACATTGAAATTTTTAAACCTATGATAAAAAGTGAACAATGTAATGCCAAGACTGGAGTCCAATACTTCGAGGATCAGAGCTATCTGAGGGAGATAATCCTTATGATTTTATATGAATTTCTAATTTTTTACCTCTGCAATTAAATACATATCCGTATTTCAGCTAGTGAATAGTAATGCAAAATGGGCAGGTAGAAACCCGGGGAACTCAATCCACCAGTAGAAGCTTCGACGCCAGATCGTAATATAAATCATATGTTGTACAATTTTGATTCACAGGATCACAATGTTTGTTTTCGTCCCGTTAGGAATATCTTCACTAACATTGCCGGTGCAGGGCTGCAAATTTTAGACCTTCTGGACTTTTAGCAAGTGAGCGAATTATTTTGCGTCCCACAACTGCTGCGACACGGGACCTTTACTTTAAGGTCATATCCAAAAGACCCGTGATTCGCACTTCTAAATGCGAGCTCTTGGCGCAAGGAGCAAATCACTACCTGTTTTTTAACGTCTTAGGGTTTGAACGCGGCCGTTCCGAACACGGGGCTGGAAACTCCACGACCTCTCGATCATGAGGCGAGAGCTTACACTGAGCCACCGCGACCGGTCCTTTAAGAAATACAACATTATGAAAAATAGAACACTGGAAAGGGCCTGCTGTGGCAACAAGTTTTTATTATTATATACCTTTCAATTTCATCTCTTTTCCTTTGAAGTTTGAGGGCCAATATCACACGATATATGCCGAAAACTTTTCGTGGCCCGCAAGCTGACGTCATAATTGACACAAAATTGAAAAAAGTTGATTGTGACTTTATAATAGAGGCACGTTTCTTGACGTTCTGTTAAAAGGTCACAAACTTTTTTAAAAGTTTCAATTTTTTCTGTTTTTTTTAGCTCTTAGTCTGTCTATTGAAAAAAGTTGTTAAAAAATAAAAATTGTGTTAGTTTTTAAATGAATTGAAAGTATATGATAAAAAGGTTGTAGACTTTTGTATGGAAAATATGACGCCCCTGAGTTTTTTGTCGCGAAAACGGACTCGCAAGCCTCGGTCCGTGTACGCCGGTCGTCATATTTTCCCATACAAAAGCTCCTATAACCTATAATATACACATCTGCATGATGGTGATATACAAGTGTGCAAAATTTCGGCTTTGTACAATGCATAAGGTTATGAGTTGCAGTGTTAATAAAATCTGATTTGCAAAATCTATGAAATTTCCCATGAAAATTTATTTGTTTCCTCAAAACAATATAGACGCCTACAAAACCAAATTCAATATGCACAGTCTGTATAGGTGATAATCAAGTGTGTAAAATTTCAAACTAGTACAATGTATAGGTTTTGTGGCTGTAGTGATAACAAAAATATGATTTGCAAAATATGGTGAATTTTTCGGTGGAAAAATTTAGTTTTCTCAAATTTTGACCCTCAATCATTAAACGAATTTTACGTACTCCCTCTGCATTTGGTGGATGAATAAGTGCGCGGAACGTTCGCATTGTAGCAATGTTCTAAGTTTTAAGCGTTTGACAACAAAGTGTGACGGACAGACCGGACAACAGTGAAAAATTATAGGGCAGGGCGCCGCATCTGTCGATACGAGATCTACGTTCAGAAAACATTGAATAAAAATTTTTTTTTTGATAAACAAGATTGAATCCGAGTAAATGGTATGCGAGATGTCACGGAAAATTATATATTGTCGAGTAACGTCGCGTCTGTCTTTAAGAAGATTCTAAAAGATTTTCCCTAGCTATCAGGATGTAATACTTTGATTCCTCAAGTATGGCTCCACCCTACGATGGTTTGAACAAACTTTAGGAATTCAGCTTTATACTTGCATTTCTATTTTGGCCAAATATCCCCCTGAGACCATGATCTGAACAAACTTGAATCTACTCTATATCGGGAAGCTTTCAGGTACATCTCCAGACGTATGGTCCAATGCTTCTTGAGAAAAAGATTTATAAAGATTTCCGTATATATTCCCATGTAAATCTTTGATCCCTTATTGTGGGTCCACCCCCATCCCCCGGCGGATAATGATTTGAACGAACATCAAAAGCTTTCACGTAAATTTCAGCTATAAATGACCTCATCTTTCTTTTGCATTCTTTTTAAAATAATATCTCCTTCTAAAGGAGAATCGCTCTTAAAATTGGTCTTCATTTGAACAAACACTGGAAGTTTGAGTGAAATAGGCCCGGTGGTTCCGGAGAAGATTTTCCTATTTATGTCAGCAAGTAAAACCCTATTGTGGCCCCATCCTCCCCCAGTGGCCATGATATGAACAATCTTTATTCTATTCTACATCAGGTAGCTTTCAAATAAATCTTGACTCTTATGGCCCAGCAGTTCTTGAGATGAATATATTTAAAGATTTTCCAAATATAATTTTATGTAAAACTTTGATCCGTTATTATGCCCCAATCCTACATCCCTGTGTCATGACTCATGATTTGAAAATACATGAATCTCTTTTATAAATGAAAACTTTCATGTAAATGTCAGCTTTCCTGAGCCAGCAGTTCTTAAAATGTTTAAATGACCCCATCTTATTATTACTTTTTTCTAACTCACTCCCCTTTGAAGGACTTTGTTTGCAACATAAAATTACGCGATTTTTCGCGTTACGACACCTTTTCACTATGCATTATTACGCCTTTTTCGCGTTATGTAGCCTTTTATTGCTTTCATAGTTTGATTCTAATCTTCACCAACAAACATGATCGTGAAAATGTTTTAGGTGCAGAACTTGAACAGCATTAATCATGGAGGTAAATTTGTTTATAAGTAGGACAGGTCAGATTCCAAATACTAATCAACTGTATATAGAAAACAAGTACAATTATGACTGGTCGAGAAATAAGAGCAGTTGACGAGAAACGTTGAACATTTTTTTATCAATCTAATAAAAGTACACATATTTCAAGAGAATTCACATCCCTATTGATTTAATACCTATATTGTGAGGAAGAGAGACTTGATAATGATCAGAATTGCGTGCACCTAAATCTGATGACAAGATCTGTTCTAGTATTGATAAAAAGAAGATGATATCAGATCACATCATTCTTAAGATCTAGGAAGTGTCACGAGGTGTATTTCTTTGATCCGCTTTTGTGAGGTAGTACTAGTATTTAAGACCAAGAAAAAGCTGAAACACGTTTACTTCACGTTTTCTCCGTTCCTGAAGCAGTTCCTTATCACTATATCATTACCATGACATCCGATAATATTGAAACAATGGTTGTCTCTCAACTTATTGAGAGCAAAGTCAGAAAATGGTTTCAACTAAATAATCTGAAGAGGAATGGATACATTAGTAAACAGGATTACTCAGATATGACCGATTCCTTCATCAGAGATTTTAATTTGGACGAGAAAAAAGCGCAAGCAATTCGAAATTGGTTGGAAAATGGATGGGAAATTTTAATTCAGAAAGGTGAAGAAATTACAGCAAAAGGTGGCAAGGGTGGAATATCAAAGGAAACAGCGCCAAAATTGTTAGAAGTAGGGGAAAAGATGCGAAACAGCGGGAAGATATCTGAAAATGAATATATCGCTGCGTTCAAGGAACTTGTCGGTTTCAATAAGAATTTGTTTGTAGAAACATTTCAATCCATGGTTGGGAGCTTCTTCGATGCTTTTGATGTGAATAACGCCGGATATATAACTTTCGAGAATTTTCAAAAGGGCATGAAATGTTTTGGGATAGGTAATCCAGAGGCGGTAGAAGCCATGTTTAAAGCAATGGACACGAAGAAAGAGGGGAAAATTGACAAAGAAACTTATATTGGCCACTGGGTAGAATTCATGACAGGAGATGACAGAGATGGCGTCGTCGCCCAATTTTTATGCAAAATGTGAAAAAAGTGTCAAATAAGATTTCAGTAATCTTTATGACACTAGTCATATCAAAGTCGATCTCTTCCAGGATACGCTCGAGGAGGAGATATAGACAACAGAATTGTGTGTTGTAATTGTGTAACTGTGTTGTCGGTTTGTGATGCTCCTCTCGATCTCCACAAAACACAACGTCTGAGACAAACAAAGTGAAATATAGGTGTTTCCTCAATATACCGATAAATGAATGGTTTTTCATGTGAGAAAAAAGGTATATTCGAATTTTTGATTGCCTAGAATTCTTTTCGTATATATTTCCCGTATTTGTAATCATAGATTTCCCATCTCTCTAGTCTAATATATATCTAAAAAGAAGTTATAATTATTTATACAATTTACGTTTTGGAATAAATCTGAGGTAAATTGTTGTACGTTTTGTTTTTGTTTTAATCCCCCATATCATCTTGTTAATTCATTTATCTGTTACATAAGAGGCCCTAAAAACCTCCTTGTAACACATATCAGCCTAAGTTTTATTTTCTATAAATTTCACACAACTGATTCGCAAATTCTACGATCGTTATAACAATTTATCAAGCTATCGGTCATGATAAAGCCTGATTGGTCGTGGTAGACCTCGATCTCTCCTCTGCATCATCTACCCAACATGCACTCAGATCACGGTCGTCCCTTTCCGTAACCGATTTATTTGTGATTGATCACTCCTGTCATTCGACGTCTGGAAATATTCAAATTTTTCAAGACACAATCCAAAACGAGATGACCATCCTGTCTCTAGGTATTTCTTTTCAGTAAGTTCGTTGTTCATCATTTTACCAAACACAAATGATACTTTAATAATGACCAGGGGAAAAAAAAGAATAAATCATAATGATGTATATTTTAAAGTACAAAGTGATATAATCAACATGACCGAAGTGTTAAAACAAGTGGGATACCTTTTTGACCTTATAATTCAATCATGCATACAAGTACAGAAATATACAATATCATCTAAAGACTTTATCTAACGAAACAAAAGCTAAGCAAACGTTTTCAACAAATGTTATGTTTCATCTTCATGATAGATTGTTTCTCGATCTTGGTTATACCAACTTTGTCAGCAAATTGTAACAATGCATAGCAAACAATTTAAAAAACCACACGCCAATGCTGGAACAGTAGTTCATGAATGAGTATTTACATTATGTAAGTGCGTATGTTCAAAAGATTCTGGAGTGGCTTGATGAACAGATTGGAGAAATTCAAGAGATCAAGACGTACACAGTCGTCTAAGTATGCAAATGAAAATAAAATCCTTTACAGACATAAATATGGTATTTCTTCATAATTCATACGCCCATTTCTTTTTCGAAATCACACGTTAAAGCAATACAAGCTGTAGCTGACGGCATTTTTTTCAACTACTGAAATATACACAAGTTAACAACCTACCGATTAACTAATATAATGATTAAGACCTGGTGAAAATGTTCACAAATAAACATTGCAAATTATTGATCGAGAGCATTTCTTGAATGACGTTTCGAATAACCCGTCATAGCCTTTAACGCAATGACACGGGAACGACGATTGCCGAACATGATCGGGTTGCTGACGTCAAGGTCACACATATAGATTGAAGCCGACGTGAGTAGATATACATATCGTTTGTTTTGAAATATTGCATTGTGTCATGAATGACTAAAAGTACTATATGTATAACAAAGTAATTATTACGTAAATGTTCCACTCAAATAAACTTTTGATTTATAATTTTCTTTGCTATTGGCATGTTAATCTGACACGTGTGTAACACGTGTTTCTCTTTCGCGATATTTCCGAACTGGTGACCTCCGAGGTCATTGCGTCGGAGATGGACGAACAAAGAATTAGTGACGGGATGCCAGTAATTTATGAATCGACATTTTCTGCTAATTTGACGCGTTTACTGCTTCAAATCAACCCTGATTCAATGAAATTACATATTCTCGATCACAAATATGTCACTCTATTTGTTATTATTTTTTTAACAATTATGTTTGCCGTCAGTCACAGCTTGTATTGCTTTAATCATCGGCTGCTGAGTTTCCGTTGATAGCGCCATTACTAGTACCGCCTGCCTATTCTTGCATTTTGGGCTGATAACATGTTTCACACATAGACAACCAATAAATCTCCTTAGAAATCGTCTAATATTCAGATCAATCAGCCTTACTACGACTGAGGTTTCTACGTGACACTTTATTACTATACATGCGTATCATCGTCTTCATCGTTGTCCGAATTCGTTAAGAAGTACATTGGGTTTTCCTTTGTCACAGCAGAATCCGGGTTATAATTGTCATCCATCGTCAGGTAATCGTTTCCATTCATATTAGATTCTTTGCTGTGGAGCCCATTACGTTTTCTTTAATGAAATACAAAGTGATAGATTGTCACCATTAACAATGAAAGTTATTTTCGTCCATTAATATCGTATATCGTTTCCGAGATTCTGATGTTCCAGATGATATATTAGATCTTGTAATTTGAATATCATTTCTTTGACCTAAATTCGATCCGTTTTTCACCTTCGCCATAAGTTATATTTTTCATATTTATTGGATATAATCTTTTTAAAAAATAAGATTACTTAAATTGATTTAGACCTTGAGATTGCCTGCAAATTAAGCAGAATGGCGAGTAAATGATCGAAATGTTTTCATGATAAATCACAAACACTGTTTTGTTGTAGACTAATAACTGTAGAACGGAGCATGTATGATAGGTATATGATTGCTTTTAGCATGCTGCATTATATCGTTCACGATCTAAGCAATCTGAGACTCCATTGTATTGGTTTTGATGGAGATTCCAAGTTATGTCAACATGCAACTTTAGTCAGAGAGAGTTGTACTCACTTGAGTTTGACCGCGACAATGATGATAATGACCACTACGAGCACACCTCCTCCAGCACCCGCCAGGAGAGGAATATTCTTTGATACCCAATTCTAAAATCAGAAACAAGCATCATACATTAGAGCCAATTCATGATTTCCTTAATTCAAACCTTTTCAATTCTACTTTAAAAGCATTATATCCAATAGAAATTTTTAAAATATTGACTAAAAACTTTCAAATATGACAAGGCACTTCATAAGGAAATTTCTCACTATGGATTACGTAAAAGCAATCGACACTTTAAAGTTGTTAATAAAGTATCGATACACATTATGAATTAGTATCATGAATAATTCCATTTTGACAACATCGCGTTGACCAAACAAGAGCCCCATGGGCCACATCGCTCA
>CAJDSM010050246.1:0-14013 GCA_903981925.1 Ostrea lurida | reverse complement strand
TTTCTAGTTTTAGTTTTAACCCTCTGCAATTAAAAGTAGATATCATTTTTTCAGTCATTTATTTATTTAATGCTTCATTTTCAGCGATTGTTTTATTCTGCTTCAATATATATATTCTATATAAGAATAAGTCTGACACGCCTTTCGTTGATATTGAAGGAACATGTCTGTATTGAAATACCTAGAGAAGTCTTTAAAACGAGTTGATTAAAACATATCTTAATCGAACTGATTGACAGGTGTTTGTTCTCGATATGAAGACAATAAGTTTTTTAAGCACTACATGATACTGACTTGTTTGCAGAAGGTTTGGAAACTGCCCTCAACGTGTAGAGAAAATTTAAGCTTATTTGACTCAAGTAGAACCGTACCGCGTACTCTTCGAAGCACTGCAATTTACTTTTCGTGTAACAGAAGTTAACATTTGCAATTTTAGCTCACTTTGGAATGGCGTGTGCGCCACAAAATGTTGACGATATCGTAAGCGCATGTTCCCGTTTTGCAGTTTCAATGACCTTCAGCATTTTCACTTCGGATTCCGTGTCGAGTCCGTATCCACTCTTACACTCCACGCAGGTGGTTCCTGTGGACATCATGTCATACAAACGTTTGTTGAAACTGACATACAATTCCTCTTGAGAAGCTTTTCGTGTATGTTCTACAGTGAAGTGAATACCACCACCGGCCTCGTGAACTTCCATGTAGGAGGCGCCAGCTAGCTACAAACAAACCAATGTTTTGTGATTCGTATTCCAGGAACAACGACGAATCGGTTTTTATACATAACATGATTAACAAAACTAGTATTGTCAGTAAGATAAGACTTTTGTGAGAATACCCCGGTAAATATAATCTGAATTTAGATCCAAATTGCAAAATCTGATAAGATGTTTCCTTTGGACAAATAGGTAACATTCATCATACATATATTTTTATGGGAGAATGGCTTTATATATGTAACCGAGCAGCAAGGGAAACGATGAAGATAGCTGCGTTTTATTATTTCATTTATGATTCAAAGACTTAGCATGACCTAAAGACCCATTACAATAGAGGAAGTACAATTTGCACAACGTTGAAACTTACCATAATACAGCAACATTTGAATAGAAAAGAACGTTCGTAAAAATGGACTTTGAATCACGAACATTCTAAAATTACTAAACAACTTTTGCAAATACAATAGTATAAACTTTGCAATTAAATATTTCAATACAAGCATTTTTAGTAAGTAGACCTAATAATATAATTTTACATCACAAATGTTGGTGATGTCCGAGAAATGTATTGCTGCTCTATTTTAACCAGAAATGCCGTAACTTTAAACAAAGTGTCAACTTAGTTTGGGCGAAGAAATGGAAGTAGCCATATGAAAACAATGATTTGCGATAACTTACTCAGGAATCATCTTTCGCATAGATGTTTTGCATTAATATAATTTTAATTTAATAACGATATGAGAACGATAAAAAAGATACTTATATAGAAATTGACCACTTCTCTCTTACCTTATTTAAGAAAAACGAGATTTGATGGAACTCTGCAATCCGTGGAACGCGTCTACCAATGGGTGCTGTCGTAGGCGTCAAACCATCCGGACATGGCATTCCATCAGCCTCGATCACGCGACACGTCTTGTCATGTTAGGGTATCGATATCGCTCCGATCAGCCCCAAATCTATTTCCTTGCTACAAAGAATTTGGAATCAGCATCTATTATTTTATGCAAAGAAGGTGCAGGAGGTATTACCTTTGAAGGAAGAAGTATTTAAAAAGATGTACATTTCTGTATAATCTTCAAAATGTATGAATATTGCACATAACGTTTAAAATTTCACTAGTATTCCACTTTTTTCTTTTAAACTCTGTTACGTATGACAACATCAATTAGTTTTTTCTTTTCAAAATCCCGGCGAGCCCAAACGTTGTATAGTAATATTGCTGTCTACTAATTACTAGAATTGGAAGAAATCAAGGAAGTGACTTTAATGACAACTCCACGTTGAAATCTGATACCGCAATTCTGTTATATACAACCGCTTGTGGCTCGTCGTTGTGACATCTAGTCAACTATCAGTGTTGATTTGTTGTGTTCATAAAACGATAGGTGTGTTCTCTATTTTCCGCTAGCTGCACGTGTCTTACTGTCAGTTACTAATTCTCACCTCCCACCAATACAAGCTCCTCAGCTTCTGCCTCTTGACTCCACTGCTGCATCTCTCGGAACCCGTATCCGCTGCATGCGTATGGTGTAATTTGCTTGGTTTTTTACGGCAATTTTCAGCCCGTTTTTACGTTTATCCTCATATGCGACGTAGTGTTATGTCAGCGTGTCATAACACCCGTCTTTATTCGTTTCGCGCGAAAAATACAATTCATACCATTTTTGAAAAAAATAACATAGTAGTCTGGTCATGTTAACTATATTTTATAAGAATGAAAAAAAAAAACGCAATCTTATTTGATTACTGTAAATTTGTAAAGATATGTGCACATTTTCATAAATTTGGATTGAGTCAGACAGTTATATCTTGTTTGCCTTATTCGTGTTTACTTAAAGTATCAGAGCAAAAACCACCATTTCAGATTTTATGATCGAGAAATCTGTTTGCTATTGTAATACAGCTGATGGTCGCCGTCTATTAGCATATAGTTCTGTTAACTCACTTTACATTTAATTTAATTAGTGCTTTACTAAATTACATTATCTCGTCACCTGAATCAGCTGGAAATAAGTCATTCAGCCGCATATCGCGCAGTGCCGTGTTCCTTGTACGCGATGTATGTTCGTTTATCGAAACTCGGGTTTTAAGATATCATCGAAATTCGCGATTGTAGTCTAAGTTCCATTGGAGGGAGGGAGTCAACACGACTTTCGTATCAGCGGAGGAACGCTCTAACCCGAGCACGAAGACAGTTAATATAAGCATCAGTAACTTGACAGAGGAGAACTATATTTTTTGCACATTCTCGTCATTGATGATTCTTTTGTGATGCTTTTTCAAATTAATGTTTACTTCATTAAAACAAAAATTAATGACAACAAACAATTCACAATCGCCGTTGTTTAAATTAATTGTGAACACTAATGGTGTTCTTTATTACGTTGCTAGTGTTACATTATTTATTCCATCAGATAAACCCTCCCATTGTCACCCATTGTTATTTTATCAGATGAAAGCGACTCGATCATTAAGACTTGAATGCATGAGACAGATTATGCTGTGCACTTAACTCCAATTTGTGTTTTTTCTAATTTTGTGGAGGAAATGTGTTTATCTATTTTTATGTTTGTTATTTAAGGCCCGTTGCATTGCTTGATAGTGTTAATTTAATAGTTTTTGTTATTTTTTTTTTAAATCAGACTCGTTTCGTGAAACTTTTTGGTGTGGTTGCTAGAAATAGATGCTATCAGATCTAACGCGTTACCATGTTTTTAAGCATTAATCGCAAAAGATTTGCATGAATAATTAAATGTCTTTATAAAAGCTTATGCATATATACACTCGCATGATTAGTGCGCCTAACTAAGCTCACTTCAAAGGATTACTTTCTGATGAAAAATTAATATGATTTGTATCTATGTATATGTTTACACAATTAAGTGACAATAAGACATTAATTTATATGTTTACAAATTATTCCAGATGCCTACAAAGTTAGATAAGAATGTAACAATGAGTTAATAGTTAATATTATGTTCAGGTTAATTTCATGTAAATTATTAAACACGGCATAGAACATTAAGGATCTAGTTTGACATATGCCTGTATTGAGTAATGCTGTATGATTTGCTAAGCAGGTTTCATACCTGCTTTGCTACGGATACGCCGTTCTCTGATCAAAGGCGATGGCTCTAGTCCGTGACCTCACAGGGATCTATCCTACAGACACTTATCCCACTTGTGTATTCTATTATGACTTTACGTGTTATCATTGTCTTATATTGCCGTTTACTATAATTTTTGAGTAGTGGCATATTCAGTATATCAGCACGTATGTACTCCCCTTTGCATGAATGATAAAAGGGCGTATTATATATGCGGAAATGTCAATAGCATGTAACGTTTGAGACATTCCCACATTTACCGTCATTACTTGTAGGTTTTTTTCGAACATCAAGAAATTAGAAAATTGTGGGGGATCAACATCCTTGCATGTCACATTTAAATTGTTTACAAGTCTGGAAGAAAACTGTGAGATGTGAGAACATTGATCACTACCTGTACACGTATCATATATTAGGAGATTACTTTATAAGACGTTAAAGTTGGTAAATGAATTTCAAATGAAGAGCAAATTCCTAAAAAAGAATAAAAAAGAACGAACATCGCAACATGACATAACCCAGAGGACAGCAAGTTCAGTTTCATGTATAATATTAGTTTTATGCAAAGAACATGAAATATACTCAGAAACAACAGACAGACAGGCAGAGTTACTTGCATAAGAGCGGTTAAACATTGTTCTTTTGCTTCACATATAACTTAGTTGCTTGATTGTAAGTGCATCTTTACACGTGTAGCCTTTCGAATTGTAGAACACAACTTGTAAGGGGTTTGTTTTTGTTGTTGGTTTGGTTTTGGTTGTTTTTTTTTTTTTTTTGTGGTTTTTTTTTTGTATGTTTTTGGGGGGGGGGGAGGGTGGTTATGAATTTTTTGTTTTTTTTTTCCAACAGTCCCTTTATTATTATTTTTGTGTTTTGTTAGGAATGTGTGTTTGTGTGGATGTTTTGTTTGGTTGTTGATTTTAATAAATGCAATAGTATTACTTAGTTTTTTTAAAAGACATTGATCAAAATGTCAAACAATTGTCCGAACTAAGGTTTTTTGTGTTATGGCAACGAAAAAGCGGTCTTTCGGATATATCTTAATGAGAGTCTGATTTGTCGTTGATATGCATAATGAGCAATTGCTTAACTTTATATCGTCTGAGTATGTAGAGACCAATATTCCAGTAGTCTAGTACAATTTAATCTTTTTTTTCAGCAAGAATAAAATGATTTTGTATAAAATTAAGAAGTTTACATTCTTTGTCTTTAAATTCATCTGGCTGAGATATCATGTATTGTCTTTCAATGTTTCTCATTTGTCCCATTAGTTGTTTATGTTTTTTGTTGGTTTCTTGATTTTTTATTGTGTGCGATGAAATTTGTGGTACCACTAATCTACTGTTGATACGAATACTGCTAACTACAACTTGAGGTAAAAGATGACTCACTAAATACCAGTATTATCTTGCCGCGCGCCACAATGTGGGAGATCAAGCAAGATTTGTCCAATTCATGTCACTCCTCGATGAAGGATCAATACGCAGTATTACTTTTATGTGATTTATATGAAATTATTTGTGCGTATTATAGTACAGCATATGCACATATATTTACCTATGAATATTAGTGGTTTCTTATCCAAGACGTTTTGTGTACTATGCTCTCATATTCAATAGCAATATTGATCGCGCAGTTGATCGTTTTATATGCCGAGCAGTTTACTAACAGATAATGTTGTTACAAAAGGCTAACTCAAACGTTATTTAACAACCCCCCCACACGCGAAGGGCCCTCAGCCGGCATGTCATTGGTACAATGTCCAGTTTCTGGCGCTGTTAGAGCCAATTCAACACTGCTGATTTTGACTACGTATTTCTCCGTTTACTTTTACGAGAAAGAGCTCATTGGATAATTACTCCTTCCACACCGTAAGAGAGTGGGTTGAATCAGTGGCGAGAGTAAGCAATTTCTGTCGACGGACACCCACTGTCGAGTCCATGTCTCATTAGTGTAAACGGAAAATTTCTGTCAAAATCAGCTGCAAGGAACTCCATGCTACAATAGAGTTCTTTGGCAAACTGTCTTATAACGCAAAGCCTTGAAAATGTTGCTTGACAGATCAAGAAGATATGAGGTGATCATAGGTTATCCAAGTATATCGTTTTCTTGATTTATGATTTTACCTATTAATGCCAGGATCTGGAAAGATGATATCATCAATTTGTGAAGTGTGTCTCTCGGAAATACAATCTCCAATTTCAAAACGTTCACAATATTTGTACACTCAACAACCCATATCTATGTATCCAAAAACTGACGGTAAATATATTGTGTACTCGAGTAAGTTGATAAAGAATACATACTTACAAAATGATTTTCACGTCAGAATTCAAAACTCAATTGTGGTACATCGCCTTTATTCATCACACATGATGGATTCTTTTTATTTCAGAACAATAGTTTTGTTGAATTCTTGATCTATAATGGTGACAACAGAAATCATACTCTGATGCAGGAATTATTCCAGATAGTGCATGCCAACGTTTTAAACTCAAATACCACAGTGCTTTACAATTATCTGACCAGGTAAAAATAAAGAATTGTTAATTCTGTCTTCTGTTTTCTGACATCTACTCCTCTTTGTTACTGAGTGAAGCTCTCAAAGTTTACGTGATTGAAATTATCTTCACAAGATGTAAATTCAAAATTCCTTTTTCGTATGATACGATTTAAGATATATAATGCAGTCATATGGATGATTTTTCAGGGTTAAAATGATTATAACAGTTCAGTGTGCTCCACAGTTCTATGGCTCCAATTGCTCTCGTCCATGTACATCTCATGTTAATAGTAGTCACGGAAAATGCGATATGTCGGGTCATATAAAGTGTGACGACCATTATTTTGGGCCTAAATGCAATATATTCTGCGTTGACAAAAACAATGGAACGTGTAATGATTATGGCAAACTCGTCTGCAGTATTCACTTTTTTGGCAATGAATGTTCAAGATATTGTGTTGACACAGATCATGGAAATTGTTCTGCAAATGGATATCTACACTGTCAGAGTGGTAAGTAGGAGAATATTTGCTAAAACAAATTTCAGATTTGTTCGTGTGAATTCCACTTTATTTTTGAATATCAAAGCACTACAACACCAAGAATTTCATTTGACAGAAAAAACTCCTGAACGTACAATGCACACATTCTATAATTGATTTCAGTTTTGCATTTTGAAATTGTTTGTACTTCACTTCCAGGATATACTGGACAGAATTGTGAGAGCAAAATTCCTGAATGCATGAAAGCACCTTGTGAAAACGGAGGCACGTGCGCAGATCTGACGGACGGTAATTATAACTGTAGTTGTTCCCCAGGATGGACAGGAAGAAATTGTGAAAATGATATTGACGAATGTTCCGCGCATATTTGTCAAAACAATGCCACATGCAACAATCTCAACGGAACATTTAAATGCACTTGTGTAGCAGGTTGGTATGGCGAGGCGTGTGATACTGACATTGATGAATGTTCAGTTAACCAGCCTTGTCAAAATGGAGGATCATGCTACAACATCAAAGGTGGCTATAAATGTGTTTGTCTTAAAAACTGGAAAGGAGACAACTGCACCAACGATGTCGATGAATGTCTTCAGAATGTATGTCATAGTCACGGAAATTGTTCAAACGTTCCTGGGGCTTATTCATGCTCCTGCTATCCCGGTTGGAATGGAACTGATTGTGATGCAGATGTTGATGAATGCTCTGTGAACAGTCCTTGCACTCATGGAGGATCTTGTCAAAATAATCTAGGATCTTACAGATGTTCTTGTCCTTCAAATTGGAAGGGCATAAACTGCGAACAAGATGTCAATGAATGTTTAAATACAAATATCTGCAATGATCGCGGTAACTGTACAAACTCTGATGGAGCCTTTCGATGTGCTTGTAATGCTGGGTATCAAGGGGATCAATGCCAAGACGACATTGATGAATGTCAACAAAATGAAGCATGTCTTAATGGCGGTACTTGCACAAATAATATGGGTTCTTATACGTGCATTTGTCCCCCAAATTGGACAGGATTGAAATGTGGTCAAGACATTGATGAATGTTCACAAAATATTTGCAACAACAATGGAAACTGCACCAATCTTCTAGGAAGTTTCCAGTGCGACTGTTTTCCAGGTTGGAGTGGTGTGGAGTGTGAGGATAATGTAGATGAATGTAACAATGAAGTTTGTCGTAATGGAGGAACATGCATTGATAATCCGGGCAGCTATAAGTGCGTCTGTCCGCCATATTGGACAGGGACTGGTTGTGAACAAGACGTAGATGAATGCAATACTGGAGTTTGCACTCATGCTTCTCAATGTAGAAACACCCAGGGATCGTTCAATTGCACTTGTCAGAAGGGATGGGTGGGTAGGGCATGCGATAATGACTTGAACGAATGTAACTTTCCAAGTTTTTGTTCGCCGCAGAACAGTTTCAACTGCACCAATACGGATGGCAGTTATTCGTGTCATTGTAAACCAGGATGGGGAAATACAGCCTGCACAGACGATGTGAATGAATGCGAACTAAACATTCTGACTTGTGAAAATGGCGGGACTTGCATGAACACTCGTGGCAGTGCCCGTTGCAATTGCCCCTCTAGTTGGACAGGCAAACAATGCGAGGTAGATTTGAATGAATGCAACAATGGTGTTTGTCTCCACGGATCGACTTGTCATAATTTTGCAGGTGGATATAATTGTACCTGCATTAAGGGTTGGAGAGGACGAACTTGTAATATTGACATTAACGAATGTCAGGAAAATGAGTGTAAAAATGCAAAATCGTGTTTGAATTCGGAGGGATCGTTTAATTGCGTATGTTTGGACGGGTGGAATGGTTTGAAATGTGACCAAGATATAAATGAATGCGAACATGAGAAGTGCTCCGGGTTCGGAATATGTGTCAACACTGAAGGATCCTATACGTGTAACTGTCAGGAAGGGGTCATCAGGGAACCCAAGTCTTGTACAGAAACTCATACAAGGAAAATCCACAGTTGGTATGTTAATATATTTTCTCCTGCGTGCCTGTGGGTGTTTTTTTTTGTTTTTTTTTTTTACATTTTCATACCTCCTGTAAAGGGTGTATCACGCATTTTCCTAATTGCTTGTTAAGGGTTATTCTACACTATAATTGATTGCAGGGACACTTGGAGCAAAAAAGATCCTTCTTGAGTTTGATGGACATCTCACAGAACAGAATGTCAACCAGATAGTAACACATTCAATTGAAGCCGTTGGTGTCTACTATATGCCACGAGGTCGACATATATTCTATATGACCATGTCATATCATACTAGGTTCTATTTTACTTTGCAAAATTACAAACATTTTTTCTACTATTGATGAGTGCCACAATGATCTGTGCACTTTGTTTGTAAATGTCATGCAACTTTTGTGATTTTTTGTTTGACGCCTTTTACAAAGAATTTGACCACATGCTGACTGGCACCAGTAGTATGATGAAGAGTCATTAAATGTTGACATATGCATGGACAATCAAAGTCTTTTCGTGGTTATTTGTCTCGGGTCATCTATTTTAAGCTTTATTGAAAGAGAAAGTGAAGATAAGAAAACATTGGATCAATTCTCATAACTCGTATAACGAATACAAAATTAAGAATTAGGCAAAAGCGTGTCCTTGATACATCAATGGTGGGATCAGATGCTGAAACAGGAATAAGCTACCCTCTGTCGAACATCACACCAGCGCAACCCCTGATCTTGATGAGTAAAGCGAACAATAACGAACAGTGATCAATCTCGTAAGTCCTAATAGAATACAAAAACCAGCGTTGGAAACACGGCCCATGGACACACCAGAGGGGGGTCAAATGCCTAGGAGGAGTAGAGCGTCCCCTGTTCACGGTCACACCCGCCGTGAGCCCATAGTCAGATAAATAACGGAGGACAACAATCCGTAAGTACAAATCAGTGTGTGAAAAACGGCATAAAAATGACTAATCTATATGCATGATTTGAAAAAGGAATATTCAGTACTATCGTAAGGTTTGAGTGTGGACACCGAAAATCAAATCTTAATCAAACTGACAAAGGCTACTGCGAATATGGTGCATTTTGTAGAAGGCAATAAAATATGTTTACATGAACTTCCTTGAGAAATGAGGGCATTGTTAACTTCAATTTAAGTAAATATACGTCAATATTGCCTTTCAGCAACGGGAACTACGAATTTAGGTTCCAGTAATATGTGATGGAAATCCGCTGAAGAGCGAACGCTTAAGAACAAACATAAAGGGAATGTCGCCAAAGCAGCTGAAGCAGCTTTTCCTTTTTGAGCTCTCTCGACTGAAGACACATGTGGGGGGAACACAAGAGGTATGTCTTTTTAAGCAACCAACCTAATAAAGCTAATAGTCACCAACAATTCATAATAGTTTCTTGTCAATAGCGATGATGGTCCAAAATGGAATATTCATGATACTAATCAAAATATGTCTATTGCTGATACTTTATTTAACCATCTTTAAAGTGTCGATTGCGTTTACGTAATCCAAGTTGTGGAGAATTGCCTCCTATGAAGTGTCTTCGATATTTTTAAAGTTTTAAGTCAATATTTTAAAAATTTCTCTTGGATAATAGAGCTTTTAAAGTGAGATATTGAAAAAGGTTGAAGAGAAGGAAAATCCATGAACTTGGGCTCTAATGTATGATGCTTGTTTCTTGATTTTAAGCAATTGGGTCTCAAAGAATATCTCTCCTGGCGGGTGCTGGAGGAGGTGTGCTCGTAGTGGTCATTATCATCATTGTCGCGGTAAACTCAGGTGAGTGACAACTCTTTCTGACTAAGTTGCCCCCGGGTGGACCTCTTCCTATATATGCTATACCAGACGTGCCGCTGGTATGGGTCCGCTTTTTGAACAAGTCAAATTATCAATGGGGTGCCATTTTCATCAATCTGTTATATCAATGGGTAAGCATCAATTTTGATATGCCAATTTAATTTGCTGGATGTTCATTCCTCTAATAAGGTGTAAATCATAAATATTTAAAGGACTTTTTCCCCAAATATAACTCAACCCGGGTATATATTACAATTATTCACTTACTTGAATGGGCGGCACTATATACATGATATGGTCACAATTTTGGTATAAAATATTGATTGGGTCAGAATTTTCAACGGAAATACTAGGGAATGGGTATGGTTGCAAAGTTAATTGAATATATATATGGGGGGTGGTTTGAAATATCTCAAGCGGGACGTCTGTACCCAAACGTATAGGTTAGACCCCCCCCCCCCCGAGAAAGTTACATGGCTGACATAACTTAAAATAATAACATCAACCCAATACATAATGAAGTATCAAATTGCTTAAGATCGTGTTCGATATAATTCAGGATGCTAAAAGCATCATATACCTATTTTAAATGGCTTCCGTGTCTAACAGGTATTTGAGTCTACACCCACAAACACAGTGTTTGTGATTTATCATGAAAACATTCTGAACATTCACCCGCCATTCTGCTTAATCTACAGGCAATCTTAAGGTCCAAATCAATTTAAGTAATCTTATTTTTTAATAAGAATATCCAATAAATATGAAAAATATAACTTATGGCGAAGGTGAAAACGGATCGAATTTAGGTCAAAGAAATGATATCCAAATTGCAACATCTAATATATCATCTGGAACATCAGAATCTGGGAAACGATATACGACATTAATGGACGAAAATAACTTTCATTGTTAATGGTGACAATCTATCTGTCATAATTTTTCACTTTGTATTTCATTAAAGAAAACGTAATGGGCGCCACAGCAAAGACTCTAATATGAATGGAAATGATTACCTGACGATGGATGACAATTATAACCCGGATTCTGCTGTGACAAAGGAAAACCCAATGTACTTCATAACAAACATCGATGAAGACGATGATACGCACGTATAGTAGTAAAGTGTCACGTAGAAACCTTGGTCGTAGTAAGGCTGATTGATCTGAATATTAGACGATTTCTAAGGAGATTATTTGGTTGTCTATGTGTGAAACATATGTTATCGGCCCAAAATGCAAGAATAGACAGGCGGTACTAGTAATGGCGCTTTCAACGGAAACTCAGCAGCCGATGATTAACGTGTGATTTCGAAAAGAAATGGGCGTTTTGAATTATAAAGAAATGCCTATACTTATACCTGGAAAGGATTTTATTTTCATTTGTGTACTTAGACGACTGTGTACGTCTTGAATTCCCCAAGCTGTTCATCAAGCCATCTCAGAATCTTTTGAACATAAGACACTTACATAATGTAAATACTTACAGAATGTAAATACACATTCATAAACTACTGTACCAGCATTGGTGTGTGTGTGTTTGTTTTTTTTTTTTAATTGTTTGTTGTGCATTATTACAATTGCTGGACAAAGTTGGTAAACCAAGATCGAGAAACAATCTATCATGAAGATGAAAATTAATATATCATTTGTTGAAAACGTTTGCTTAGCTTTTTGTTTCGTTAGATAAAGTCTTTAGATGATATTGTATATTTCTGTACTTGTATGCATGATTGAATTATAAGGTCAAAAAGGTATCCACTTGTTTTAACACTTCGGTCATGTTGATTATATCACTTTGTACTTTAAAATATATAGTCATCATTATGATTTATCCTTTTTTTCCTGGTCAATTAAAGTATCATTTTGGTGTTTAGTAAAATTATGAACAATGAACTTACTGAAAAGAAATAGGTCTCAAACTACCCCGAAATGGGAGAAATTCACCCCGGAGAGGCCATTTTTTAATTTCAAATTTTGTGTGCCATGGCAACAAATTTTCGCAAATAATTGACATGCTTCTAAAAAGTAAAAAAAATTCACAGTATATTGACAGGTATCAATTCTTGCAAAAATCCTAACGGTTTCCAACAACGCCAATTGGACATAGGTTCCTTGATTCTATCTCAAGAATTTTGCATCCAGTGTGGGCAGCATGCTGTTCAACCTTACCGATTCAAGTGAAAGTAGAATTCATCAACACGTGTCATCCTCTCCTACTTTTCTCTGCGACAGTTTTGAATCCGGTAAAAAGGCACTAATCAATGCAGATTGGCTCCTTCATATATTATTACCAAAAATAAACAATAGTTGAAAAATATTTAAAATACTTTATAATACTCTCTTAAATGATATTTGTGTTAACCCCTCGCTAACTTACCTTCGTATTGGCAAACAGCGAAGGGGTAAATTGAGACCTATATCCTAAACACGGATGGTCTCCATCGGTTGGGATTGTGGTCTTGAAAAATTTGAATATTTCCAAAACAACGTCGGGATAGAAGACAAGGAAGTGGATGGCAACTGACAGGAGAGCAGCGACGTCGAAAGACGTGGAAGAGGTAGGGCGAGGAAGAGGTAATAGAGAGAGAGGAAGGGAAGGGGTGAAGGTATGTGGAAAATAGAAGGAAAGAAGGCCGATGGTAGTAGGAGTGAGCAGAGGAGAGAAAAAGGGTCCCGGGTGGTAAGCGGGAAGAGCAGTTCCAGTACAAAGAAAAAAACCGACATATATACTCCCTGCAGTACGGGCTTTCCGCCCGCGCCCTCTTCTTGAAGGTTGAGTTTGCACAATCCATACGAACATCCGCCCAATCCGACACCCTTCGTCTGTGCACGTGGATGTAGATTGAGGGAGAGATATGGTGGGTAACAGATGGGAGGTGGAACAGGAGGTGATCAATCGCAAATAAAGTGGTTACGGAAATGGACGAGCGTGATCTGAGTGAATGGGGGTGGAGATGCAGAGGAGAGATCGAGGTCTACCCACGACCATCGGGCTTCATTATGACCCATAGTGGTCATATACAGAAAATGCTTTTGCGTATTGAATCAGCTGAGAGAGATTTAAAGGAATAAAACTTAGACTGATATGTGTTACAAGGTGGTTTTAGGGCCTCTTATGTAACAGATAACCGCAACGAACGAGATGATATGAGGGGGTTAAAAACAAACAAAACGTCAACAATTTACCTCAGATTTATTCCAAAACGTAAATTTTATAAATAACTATTTTAACTTCTTTTTAGATATATAGACTACAGAGATGGGAAATCTATGATTACAAATACGGGAAATGTATACGAAAAGAATTCTAGGAAATAGAATTTAAGCAATCAAAATTCGAATGTACCTTTTTTTCTCACATGAAAAACCATTCATTTAT
>CAJDSM010050245.1:7814-22756 GCA_903981925.1 Ostrea lurida | reverse complement strand
GATGTGGATTCTTCAAAAAACTCTAAAGAAGCTTTTTAGAAACTTCAAGTCATGAATTTATGTAAAATTGACTGCCATCAAAACGTATGATTTCTCCCACACTTTTTACAACAATTTCCTTTACGATAAATTAAAATCTAGGCTATTCCGATAATCAGGATTATTTGCTTTTTATATCAATAGTCTCGTGAATTAATTTTGGCTTTGCGTTTTTGTTGTCCTATTCCAATTCAACATAACCCCGCTTTTCCAGCACGAGATTTTATTATTGGGTACGAAAAACTAGTCAAATATTTACTAGCTTTCACCTATAAATACGATTGTGGTGTTCGATGGACTTATTTCTACTCTGTGACCAATAAATGTATGTTATTCTGCATTGTTCAGATACTCTGGTATGTTCGGATGGCCTGATGCCATCGTATATTCATTATTAACCTTTGTTGCCATATTTCTCGATCGTGTCAGTTCTAACGGCTTATCGGTTGTTCGCAAAGCATAATTCTGTGTCTGAAATGCTTCGGTAGTTTGTCCCCAAGATCTTGTTGTTCATTCCTCTCGCAGACGTTTTTT
Organism: Ostrea lurida; assembly: GCA_903981925.1. Classification (NCBI taxonomy): domain Eukaryota; kingdom Metazoa; phylum Mollusca; class Bivalvia; order Ostreida; family Ostreidae; genus Ostrea; species Ostrea lurida. Next base: position 22,183 of record CAJDSM010050245.1, on the reverse strand, counting down.
TCTGACAATGTTCGATAGTCACTATGTGACACACTAGAAGAGAACGACACATCATACAATTATAGTCTCGCAGTCGACCATTATTTTCGAACAAGATAGCGAGAGTCAACATCTCAGTCGACAAAACATCTGACAAGGAGTTTTCAGTCAGGATATAGATCTTGCGTTGATACTTAGACTATGTATTTATAACATTATGATTTGACGACTTGCTTCGATAATTATGTTCAAAGTTGTCAGGGACTTCTTGTGATCTGTAAAGCTGCTGTCGAGCTATGAATTATATTGGTTGACCCCCTCTCGTTCAGAGGGTGGTATGGGTCTCTTATAGGCACTCCATTTTGCTCATTGTCAGATGTTTGATGAGTGACTCAATTAGATGGAGCTCATAGTCTCAGTGACAATTTAAACACTGGCATTAATTAATAAATCAGTGAATTATACCAACTTGCATTCCTAATACATGGTGATTTAAATTTTCTTGACTCGAAAGGTCGACATAAAATATCATTTAACTCAATCGATAGGAGCATATATCTCCTCTCGAGGACAGTGGTGGCAGAAATATCGCCATCCAATCTGTTTTGATTACACTGTAATGGTAGTTGATTGTATTTCAAAATGTCTTCAATGCACAAAGCTGTTTACAGGGCGTGCACACGTAGTCATTCTATCGGCGACAGTTACGCTACTCCTCTGTGTGGTGATTCTACACTTTGTTTATACATAAGAATATATGTGTTCTATTACCTCTTTTCAATGGTTTTCGTGAAGTAGATTCACGATGATCCCACTTGCTTTCGTTGGTGGATAGGCAACTAAATGGGGCAGGTCCTTTGATTTGATGCTCTTCTAGCATTCTTCCTGCCTCCGTATTGAGTTGATTACGATTGAGTGATGAGAGTGTCTCTCAGTGCAAAAGGAATGCGCATCTCCCGATTGTGTGCTGCTCCTAATATAATTACGAACAAGCAAGGTAAGACCTGAGGACGTTCATTTAATTTGCATAACTCATTATAGAATATTTGGAAACCCACTATTGTGGTTTGCGAGGCTTCTGCCTGGTTGGACTGTTACGTCCCTCGTGCAAGTTGGTCTCTACACACAGCACAGAGACCTGCCCAAGGTTGTAGTAGCTATAGTTCTCCATTTGGTCTCAGTAGTTGGTCATACATTAGAGACATATTGATTGATACGGAATTAACTAGCATTCACATTCTATCAATGTTAAAAGAACGCTCAGTATATTAGAATAATTCATATCAAAATGTAGATGTGCATTATTATCTCTAGTCCCCATTCTGCGCATCAAGAATTCAGGCATAGTCTCTGATTACTGCTCTTCGAACTTGTTCAGAAGTCTTTGGTACTCGCAGTCCTTTTAGCTTCCGAGTTCCTCGACATAGATACTAACTCTTATAGTAATATTAGGTTAATTACTTTCATTGTTTTGCTCGATCTATGTTTCCTCATAACTCAGGTCTTATTGTCTGGTTAATGCCATGACTAGAACACTTCAGCCAGTAACTGACCGTATCCTCACTAAAATCATATTATTGTACAAAAGAATGTCCGATATTTATGTTTCTTGCAATCGTCAACACTATTATTATACCGTGAGCATGATGTTAATGCATATTTTATTCTGACTCCATAGATAGTACAGAGAATGTCCGTATAATGCCAAGTTAAGTTATTTACTGAAACGCTCCGACGCTCACCAATGAGAACATTTACTAATTCACTTTTCATGATACATCATTGGTCAGAATGTTTTGGTTTGAAGATCTAAGACTTTTAAAAATCATTCCCTGATATACCACATATGATGTCAGATGTGTGTGTTGTGCGTGTGCAGAAAAGGTAAATTAAGTGGTCGAACCGACGTCGCACTCGCAGTGTATCGTTTATGTTCTACCTACATCCATGTGTGTTTTTAGAGTGTCTCGGGCGTTATTGTTTTGCCTTGTACATTGCCAAAATAAACTAGTTGATACAGCTGGGGATGGGCACAACTGATGTCCGAGGACCGCCCATGAGCTTCGTTTGTGCATCTCGATTCATCTATCCACAGACATGTGATTACATATCTGATACTCTCTCGTCGACAATAAAGAATGTGCTGCGACCTAGGGTCGACAACGGTGATATCGTGACGACTACGACCCGATCGAACGTTATACAAAGATCTGATACTGTCTCAGAGTCTAGCTGTTACTTTGTGACCAAGTGGTGGGCTATGATATAATACTCTGGCCCACCATACTTGTCAAACCTTACTAATCAACAACACCCACCTAGTCTCTCGCGTCAAGTTTTGCATACCAGATATGGCAGAGTTTGTGTTTTGCTCACAGAGGTGGACAGAGCTCGAATTGCGCATTGTGAAGTTTCATTGCTATGTGAATCTCAGGCCTCGCACGGCGCGCTCTAGAACTCGTGTGCGCCCGAATTAATGCTGGGTGTCTACAAAAGTCCTATGAACATACGGGATCGTGTTTTATCCTCCAGATCTCACACTTTGTTATACCTCCATAGGTGAGTTCTCTAATCATACGGACGTGCAAAGTTACTATGATGTAATTGGCTCATCAATGGTACACAACGACTAGTACGTTGTCTAGTTATAATTCACTTTGGTGAGGAGAGTGTGTGCCACGGCGAGGTTGGGCGACATCGATCTTGCCATTTAAGTGGTGTCCAATCTCACATGGTGAAATATAATTGGTAAAATTACCTTATGTCATAACTTTAAGTACGCTATACATGTAAACCTTTGATAAAATTGTGTAACCTCAAATTAAACCTAAAACTCTGAAGTGTATATGTAAATTATTTGTAGTTTTTCGAATTTATACTCTGGTACTTGAGACACAGTTAGCCTGATCTACACTGCATGTGAGGTTTTCTGTGGCAGAGCTCATAAACTCCCCATAAACAAGCTTGTATAATCTCAAACAGGCTCTCCTTGGTGTGGTATCCGAGACTTATCCGATGGTATTAATTATTTCCTACTAGTCGGGAATGCGGGAAACACTTGGTAATCGTTTAATATAGGTTAATGTGCTACCAGCGTAAACTCTCAAATGCCTAACCTAGTACGGATTCCATAAAATTTGCTGTAAAAGACTGCCATCCTTAGACGGAAGGCTACAGAAGAGGTAATAGATATCTTATGACTTTATGGATTTAATGATATAATGTTATCGCCACCAGCCTGGCCTTGTCTTTTGTGGCTGCCTTCGACTCTCGCTCCATAGTATAAAATGAGGTGTTGACGATGCCTATGCTACTACGTTGAGGTCAACTTTCTAGGTATGAAGGCGCTCACCATGTGTGTCCGATTTCGATTCTACTCTATCCCGGATGAGAGTGTCGCGCTTTCTGTTTTTCTGTTTGTCGATGTGTATTTTTTTGGATATAGTGTCAACTATCGTAGAGGTATCTTTGAAAATAAAGCACTTTCGTTAATAACTTTGTGAATTGACATCCCGGAGTACTTAAGCTCCTATGTTCATTCTATAAGTTGTTCATTGCATATACGTCTATTTCGACACTGTTAACACCGTAGACAATATCAAACAAGAAGAATTTTTATTGATTGAGTTGCGTGATGTTCAACAGGGCTTTAGATATCTCTATCGCAACTAAGTTATGAGAGCCATGAGTTCCACTCACACTAATGATAAAAAATTTAATATAGTTATGGTTAAGACATGTCTACTCAGTTTGATTTCAGGATGATGAAAATCACTGGGACCTACTATCATAATTATATTGCCCAAGATATGGACTTCCCAATTTAACCTCAATAAATAGGTAAAATTGATTGAAGGAAATATTGATTTTCTATATTGTGTTATATTCAGTGCCCTCGTGCCAGAATCATGACTCATTCGCTTCTCATAGAGAAAGACAATGTCACCCTCTCCTCATGATGTCCGGTTGAAACGGTGCGACAACTTTGTGTCCTAACTATCATCCGAGCCTAATAGCTGCTTTAGGTTGGAGTGACATATCATGATAGGCGACATGCTTGAAAACGATTCGCGCATTGACAGGGTCTCCTTCTTCTGTTAGTTTGTGTGGGCCCAAGGGAGTCGCCACAGCTGTTGGATTCCAATGGGTGACCGGAATCCTCTGTTCCTTGTGGTTTATTTTACTCAGATTCGTTTTCGTTTTACGCGCTCGCACGGGACCGCCTCGGGCGCAACTTTAGTGAATGGCTCCCTGGACGTATAGCGGACCTGTTGTCAGAGCGCCGCGCTCCTCCGAAAGGTGTCGTACGATTACCGCGGTCTCCGTGGACAAGCGCCATAACGTATCTCTATGCCGGGGTATCTGTTATCTTTTGTACCTCTCACCTTTGAAGAGGGGACAGTCAGTCTATTTATTATATATTTAAACATCTGATAAATGGTGTGTTGACACATCATGTTGGGATGAGACCTTGTTTTTGACCAGGAAAGGGGACTTTGTTGGAGGGAAATATAAAAAAAACACCTAGATGAGAACATATAGAACACCATGATCATAACACTCCATACACAGCAAATTTACACTTCTGGCGGCTTAGAAAAAATTGTGATTTATTATGAACTTACAAAGGAATAGAGGGACTTGTGGGATTATATTATTCATGATAATAGCTAACACTCTTGCTCCATTTGTATAGATGACTCGTGTGTGTTTTGCCCTTGGGTCAGCCATAATTATGACCTTTTGACGCCTTAGGACCTATGATCGTAACGATTGAACTATTACGCTATTATTTTCAAAGCTTGTAACTCTAGGGCTTAATATCTTTGAACAACTCAAAGGGAATTTAGGGCTATAGTTGTATTGATATCAAACTTTTCCATGTATAAGAATTAGTACCCAGTTACTATAAGACGGAAACGATTTGTGTCTCGCGCAGATCTGAAGACACTTCTTCCTTGTTTGACCCTAGTGATGAGGCTTCGCAAAACTAGGTGATAGACACTTTATTTGTGTATAGAAAATTACTACTCTGACGACTGTATCAATCCATTCAGTATATCATCTGATTGTTTGCGTCATCAAGGGAATTAGTAGTCTTATTAGATCTTCATATTTTAACTATACTGTATCATTGTGTATAATAATGCTTTTACAAGTCAGTAAAATGAGATAATGTTATTTCTACGGGTACGGGTTATCTTAATAGGATGCGTATGCTCTCTTGAGAATTTCACTAGTGACCTTGGATTTGGATGAATGCATGTTAGGGCTTACTTTCAATAAAACGGCTTTCATTTATGCATTAGATTTTGCCTTACTGTCTAATTTATTCACGTTTTTCGATTAACCGTCGTCTGGATATTTTAAGACTTATGCTTATAATTTAATTTCATCAGAGCATAATAAGTAATCAGGCCTGGCATATACAATATCAGGTGAATCTATACATATCGTGGCTTATTGTCCTCGCCTGTTAACACAGCCTCGTGGACTTAATGTGGAGTTAACCTATAATTGTGACTTCTTGTCTGTATTAGTTTACATACTATTTTCTTATCTTCTTTACTGTGTTACAAAGAGAACTGATGTAACCACTAAAGACCGGGTATTCTAAGTTATGTCGCTTATCGAACCACTAGGTGAATTGTGTAATGCGCATAGTTGATTTAATCATATTGATATTGAAATGTACCTCTATGAAGAACCCTTTTTTTTTGGTTTCGAAGCCATTATAGGTGGAACCTTGCGAACTTGGCATTGAGATATTGACTTTGAACATTTTTATCATTCACAGCATCTTGCGTATGTGAGTTCTTAACTTAGTTTTAACTTTATTAATACAGACCAATGAAAGATCGCGTTGATCCTGCTCCGCGGCCGTTATTTGTGCTATTTTAGGATTTCATGAATTATTTAAGAAAATAGGCTCGTTCTTTTCTATGGAACTCTCTCAAATTAATTCTTTTTAATCTATTGCAGACATATTGATAAATTCTTCTCAAGAATTCAAAACCTTGCGAGTTTTATTTTTTGACATTCATAGTGTTTGTTATTTCTAAACAAATATATCTTTTCAAGACATTTATTCACTACCAGAGCTTGACCTTGGACTTTACCTTAAGGTGTACCGATTGGTCTTTTGGGGGATACAGGACAGAAATAGAGTTGAGTTTCATGATGTTCTCGCGTGCGTGATTGGCTGGTCTCTCTTGAGACAGTACCTCGTTGTGTCCAATGGGAGATAATTCTCTTTGAATGGGGTAGTGTGCCCAATTCTCGGAAACAATCTTTATGCGAATATGAAACAGAAGAGATGTCTCCCAAAACTGTTAGTCCGTGGTGGGTTCTCTCTTTAATTGTCGCACATTGGGGAATCGGTTATATTGACGACTCTGTTGTTTATTTATCTATATCTTATGAGAGTGCTTTTGATCTTTTCAAACTCTAGGTGTTAAGGTTGCTCTCGCGTAATTCAATATATAATTTATCTCGAGCGAACTAGAGGTGGGTGCAGTTATTCAGTAGCGAGTCGATAAAGAGCAAACACAAGTGTAGATTGTGATGTATCCGCAGTAGTCTGCTATCTCTCGTCTAGGTGCGCGTACTGATTTTTATTCTGTTGAAAGACGTATTTGATCTTCTCCACTGAGACATCTTCAGAGATTAGACGTGATTACCTGACTTCCGAGACTTTCTGTATGACTCATTTGAGAAATTGCTCCGGCCGTTTCACGAGCTTGTTGATAGTCAGCTTGACAATCCGATTCGAATTACATTACTATTAATCTCATATGTGACGTCAATATTTTCTTCGTCATACAGGCTGCATATTTACATGGTTGTGTATGTCTTTCGACTTTATAATTCGATACGCAAGTGCGCGCTTGTTATCACCTGTGGGAATGACCATGGATTTCCATTACATAGGCAGCGTGGTTTTGATTTCTCGCAATTACATAGGTGCAGTAGGCTAAGACCATATCTAGGCACTCAAGTTGTATAGCGGGAAAGTTTCGACTAGAGTACGACAGTTTTGAAGGGTTCTTTATGCTTTTTCGTGAGTTGCTTCATATTATAGGTCTTGTTTTCAAGCGTTCTATGACGATACTTTAGCAATGATAAACTCCGGTCGTCCCGTAATAACCAGTATTGGAAACCTGCCAATTTTGAGTCCACGAATGCGGGGCGCCTAATAACTTTGACGTTGTGAACTCGGAATTTACCTAAGTCCTACGTCAACCCACCCTTTCGAAGTTTAAGCCGTTTTTTTTTGCACCATCACATATTTGACTGCCGTCCTTGTTTGTTGACGCCATGGTTGCTTCAGCCCACGTAATTTGCTTCGCGTCTTACATATCTGATCGACCATATGGTAGCTTACTAGGCCGTGAGTGATCATCGTTCAAATTCCAACATGACGGAGATGCTTATCTTCCACTCCTTAGGCGCAAGCTTTTGATTCCCAATCCTAATGCTTGAGTGTGTTGTGATAAGAGGGTCCGTGATAGGCATTTGTCTTCAAGGTGCTTGTTTTTGGGATTTATTTGATTCTTGTGGTGAGCAATGCTTTGTAGTTGGACGTGGAATTATGGGTTCACTGTTCGTTATCTCCTTTATGTCTCTTAGCATTTAAAATTTCTCCCAGATATCGCGAGTGCGCGCTCGGCGTTGATACGTTATGGGCCGCCCATATGGGTGTAATGATTAGTGTACCGAGATAGCTTTGCCATTTATAAACACATAATCATTTTAGTAGTTGCATAAGGTCTTTGACCAATCAGATTCACTCTTAGGGTGTTAAACTATACCAGTAATGATGCAACTTCGATTAGATCCGTGAATATAATTCTCTAGACCGAGATTATAGATTGCTCCTCTAACCTCAAACTAACATGATGATGATGTGTAGCTTCAGGATCAATACCTTGCTGTGGAGACACTCGAACATTAGGGTGCTCAGGATTTGCTCGGGGATACTGTTATTTTTATATGTGTTTTTATGATAACTCTGTAGCATATAATTGTAGTATTTGGAGTATCGTAATTCGTGTATATGTTCGATACTGGTTGTGGTAATTAATGGAAGTTTATATATCTCAGTTGATACATATAAACAGCCTGTCAACTACTTTTGGCATGGAGTTGAGACTGTACTTAGTTGTCAATACTAGCATGGTGTCGAGTAAGTAACAGATTGATTAGCGTGCGCCTTTGGAGAAAACAAAGTAGTTTTGGATAACTGGTTCGAACTTCGTTCACAAAACTAGAGAGAAAGGTCTCTTGGTTAAGATGTGTCTATGAGCGCGCCGCGCATTTGATAGCAACAAATCTGGACCGGTATCTGTCGGATGAGCAAGATAAACACCACATATAAGGTTATTTTGCTCGGGATCTCATCTTTCCAACCTCCTCTGCCCCAATACTGTTGTACTTGGAGCCGTGTTCTCTCTCATGACTGACACCTTGGAATTATCAGATTATACACTTAATAGCATGGTTAAGTGTTAGACGAAATGCTTTTGATTGTTAGGGGCGCTCTCCGCAGCAACCTGCTTATTTTCGTTACTACATAGTGCTAACTCTCATACTGCAGTAGCGGGGAATCCTATCATTTTTTAGACAAATGCTATGTCTCTACTGATAGCACAGACCGAAGAAACTACGTCATGAAGGGATCTGACAAAGACTTCCAGGTAGTGTTAGAAATCAATGTTTTATATATACGACCAGTGAATAGACCACTTTACAACAAGGATAGGGCTGTTATACCTCTTATTCGGGGATATGAAACGTTAATACAATAGAATTGAGAGAATATCTTCATTCAACAACAGCAACAACATGCACTCTATACAAATAAAGAACATGTATTTTCACAAGGTGGGTCGAATTCACGTCCGTGAACCCGCAGAGGATAGATCTGATAGATCACGTGACACTCTTCGAAGGAAAAAGTCAACTGCTTTTCATATGGGACCCCGTGTATCACAGGTAATCGAAATATAAATTTTAGTTTTCTCAGGAAATTGATTTATCTTTCTGAATCGTAGCCAATCCGAATCTTCGCTCAGAACTTCTTATCCTAGAAATACAATTACTGTTACCGAGTTTGAGTTCGCTGGATGTTTCACATATTTTTGTAAATAAAACTTTATCTAAACGCCCAAGTTTTGATGTGGTGCACTAGGTAACCTAGTCCACAGAACGGGACATCGTGTTTCGCACGATCCCTCAAAAATATCTCTGTACTCCTATGCTATAACCGTATGGACTGACGTGTTGTATTTATGGAGTACTCCACCTTCATTATTTCCTGAACATTATATACTATACGATAACTGCACAATCGTCCTAGACCATTACTTATCTGACTATATAATATAGCCCCATAATCCAACATACGGATGCCATATCCTGAGTGGCTATATGTTATCGCTCACAATATGGAACTGTCCGTAGAACGTCTCTGACTTGGCCTACTTAATTGTAACAAAGTGAAAAATCAATTCTATACAGCGTATTATTCAATATTCTTCATAGAATCTCGCGTTTTCGTGTTAGCAATACAGCGCTCTTGTTATCACCTATTTCGTTCTACGAATTCATTAGGTCGAATTATTCTTCTTGATTATATTACGCTCACATCTAAGAAGACATTTTTATTTTTATTCCTATGACCTATAATTGGCATTTAAATTTTCATTCTTGCCTTTCTAATAAAATTTGATCTTCCCGGGGGTTAATACGCGGCTTCTATGTAAAATATTATATCTATGTTAATATATATACTATAAATCTAATCCATTGATTTAGTGTTAACTTCTGAATATTTTCAGTTATACACTACATCATATCACAAAGTGATTGTTTTATTGAAGTTTTGATGAGCAGTTAATCCTTTTAGTTGCATTTACATTAAGTTTACTAAATAATAGTGATACGTTCACATAAATATATTGTACTCAATCGCTCGTCGTGTATTAATATACTCAGTGTGATAGCTACACATTATTGAAGAAGCTCCGTTTGGGGCTTTTCTATGGTCCTGGCTCTTATTGCTTAAATAGCTATAGCAGTTACAGAGGTGGTATCTTACGCAGATATATGTCACTTTATCCTAACTCAAAACTTATAATATATTGTAGGTATCTCTGTTTTGTTTTTTATTATATTTCCTGTAAACACATATGATTTAGTAATTACTCAAATGAAATAAAAGGATAACCGCCCCTGACATAACATTATCCCATAGAAGAAACTCTCCCACGCAATACATATAACTAGATGTTTCTGATATTCAATAATTCTGAGTGAATCAATATAAATTTTTCATTTTTGAGAGCTGAAAACAAATACGACCCACAACAAAAAAAAACCATAGACCATTTAAATATTATATGCATGATCTAATCACAAGATTGGGTCCGATCGTATTTGGAGTGTGTGGCCGGTGATGCTGTGCTTGTTGTTAGCCTTAATTAGTTATTTTGTAGTATTTTGTATTTTTTATTTTTTCGCCCCATACTGTGCGTGTATTGCGGCTGATAAACATAATCGTTTGGAGAAGACAAAGACATCAAAAAAGTTGACTGAAGAAGTAATGCAGTAGATCAGGGCCGCGCTCTAGCAAGAGCAGAGCATAATCGTTATTCTTCTGTCCAATCCATTATATATTATATGTTATGGTCAAGGAACATTCACTTGTCATGCTGCAACACTCTGGTATTAATTAATTACTTTGGATTCTGATAAGGAACAATATCTTCCGGCTTCCATAGAGCGAGTATTTATCCATTTCCTGCAAGAAATAGGGCATATAAGATCAAGAATAAAAATAAATACTAGTAATTATAATTCCCTAAACCTAACCGTCTAGAAAACATCCCTCGTGTCACAGTATTGTAACGCTTAAGCCAGCGCTTTTCAGTTATCACTTCAGTTACGATTCGATTTTTCTTCCAAAATAGGACAGTTCTAGAACCAAATCTAATATACAATAACTTTTCACAACTTTAATAAAGTTTTCTTGTTGGGATGAACTAAAACAAACACCATATGAAAAAATAAAAATCAAAAGCTAAAATCTTGTCTACATATTTTTACATTATGTAGCTAAACAAGAAAGGAAGCGATAAATCTTCTTAATTGATCTCCATTTAGCAAACGAGCGAGGGATGATAGTATGACTCCTGGTAAATATGGACAACCTTAACGCCGAAAGGACTCAATGTTCGGAAAATTTGACTGTGATGAACGCACAAAAGCAAGTTCATAAGAAAATAGAATACGAAATACAATATCTGGCAGGATAATGTTTTGGCAAGTTTAATTAAGCTACTAACTTTGAAGAACCAAAAGTGGTGACGTCAAAAAATTCAAGATACATTGTAGTGGTATATTTCTTTTAACAAATGTGATTTCTACTTCACCCACATAAAAGTTGGACTCCAGTAAGTATGAATCATCCATAGAAATAAGACGTTTTACATAAACACATAGAATTTTGTAGTTAAAAGAATAACTAAATAAAAAAGTAGTGTTTATTATAAATCTAGCTTATAATGGTTAAACTAACATGCCCTACCATATGGCAATATTTATAATGATCATAACTAGGATACCGGCAAAACAATTGGTAAGCTCTAAGCCATGAATTATCACATTCCACTAAAGTGGAGTTATTGTTTTCGGTGTGTGTCAGGCACCCATGAGCATAGATAGATACGTCTACGAAACAAGCGGACAAGCGGTGTTCTTAGCGTCCAAATTCGAGGGTCTATTCCACAATTTTGTGGGGGACTTGTGTGGTGGCACACCCATGCGATGTAACAAGTTACTCCCGACAGGAAATCAACAGCTGTTCGTAATATGTGTATGTCATTATTTCAGTAGACTAGTATTGCTTGCATAAGATTTCATGGAAAATTGACATTTATATAGTTGTAAATTAGACATATATAAGCATTGAATATATAACATTAATTTGACTCATCAGTAAATGAAATATAAAAACCAGAATCGCCAAAGTCTTTTATGGAAAACCTCTCCGTCTTAGTTCATAAAGTTATCATTATTTTTTCTATTTTACTCCGATGAACACAAATTAATAGAATTCCAATATATCCTATTAATTGGTCTTTCTATGTGGTTGTAACCTTGACTTTTTCCTCTAGAACGAGCAATGGCTACATGTAGGCATAACGATTTGAGTGATCTTTCCAGGTGTGTGAATCTGAAGTTCGAGTTGTGTCATACCCTTTTGGGGCTTTAAGGGAACTTTGTGGGAAAAGGCCCACAATGTGAAGGTGTACCTAAACAGAAGACAGATCGAGCCGTGATCAAAAAAAGGAATTTGAATAGAAAAAACACCCAAAATAACTCCTGTTCTACCCTAACATAATCACTCTAAAAAAGCCCGAGGTTATCAGATTGGGTACACTCAAGATCAGGCCGATATGAGTGCCGCTAGGACCTTCTGAGTTGCAAAGTGACCCCTAAGTTGCAAAATAAGCACACTGTGTTTGGCGTATGATTTACATTCACTCGGTGGAATGTGTGTTTTTGGATTACCACGTAGCAGACAACATCTGTTCAAACTGGAATATATACACTGGGAGCAGTTTGGCTAGCAATTTTCTATAATGACGATTAATAATATCTGTACCCCCGATAATGATGGCACACCAATTAAAAACCCAATAATATAAAGTTTTTTGCACAAACGGGTCCCCCCTATCGTTTCTATTACAAAGTTATTTCAGTTTTATATTCAACGTGTTAGAAACCCTAACCCTCCCTTCATGGTTCATACTTCCATATAAGTACCCTTGAACTTGCGCACCGTACTTCACACTTCTATACGTCACCAGACAAAATGCAATCGGATAATTCAAGCTCGGCTTTGTGTCCGGAATGGCCGTGTGATGTTTCCGATATAGGACAAAATTTTCGCTCCGGATTCTCTTCTCTCTTGAACGTCCCAGTTTGAAGCTTTGAAAATTGCTATCGACATGAAACTTTGACATTCTTTTTGTTTATTTCAGAGCTATTCCGAGAGATTCAAGGATTTTATCCATGACTTCAAAAATAGTCGGAAATTTTTTCAGCCCCTCCCAGCTATTATACGAAATGTGACCTGTTATAATATGTGGGTCAAGTTTTACCGGAGGACCTGTGAACCTATGCTTGCCTATTTGCAAACACACTAATATTTAACTCCGACTACGCGCATCATAATATATGCGGTTTGCAAAATAAGGCAAATTTCATGTTCACATCTCCAGGTAAACTTGAAAATTATAACAGTCATTTCTTAAATAAAGACAAAAAAGAGCACGTATTCTTGTCAGTTGTGAAAGTATGTAAGATTACAAAATTAATGGATCTGAGTTGGAGTGATTTATAGATAAAGTTCAAAGATCGTGTGAATTTTTAACAAGTACACGTACATGCATGTAACGATTAAAGTTTATTGGCTGACCAATAAATACCCTATAGGCAGGTTGATCATGCTAGGAGATTGTACCTATTGATTTTCAAGTGAAAAGGTCAAAAGTTATAGGGCCTTCCAACATGTACACAGACCGATAAAACGAGAAGATTCTCAGACAAGGGTTCGTTAGAGGGTGGTATATGCCGTAATTATGTTTTTCATACATGTTTTGTTTGATAATAATATAATACAGAGATAATTCGAAAAGAGGGAATAGGGATACGCATAAAGTAGTTAAGTTAATGAAAAGATCTAATTATTCCTTAACAATTAAGTTTGCAAGAAAGATAATGAATGGAAATTGTAATCTTTTGGATATTTATACATGCACACCCAGTACGCCCTAGGCTATGTTACAATATTAACACCCAATCTACTACATACAGGTGTACGTACATAATGCATATATACAAAGCGAACTTATTATGAGGTGATGCAACTGGGATTGTACATTAATTGTGAATGGGCATACAAACCACGTGTACAGTCATCATGTGGTGATGCAATAGTAATTGTATATTGTACATGTAAATATCTCAAGATTATCGACAAAATATACATGTACATCTATAGTATTATGGAGATTTAACATCTCAACTACATTTTGACGGATATTGTATGTAAAAATGATTAAAGTAATTGGGAGATATAAAAAAAATATCTGAATATGCTCGGCTGACTTTAAGGACAGATATGTGTACGATATGTCGGGCGCAGAAAATATTAATATACATACTGAAAAATTTAAATTTTAAGAAATTCTAAAACTGGTGGCCAGGTTATCATTCGTAGTATGAATGTCCACCGAAAGGTTGGTTTGAATGGGATCTGTAAATCATGTGACAAAAAAAAATAATAAAGGTGTAAATTTCTACAAAATGTTTGGAGCTTTTAA
>CAJDSM010050242.1:0-11332 GCA_903981925.1 Ostrea lurida | reverse complement strand
ACCGTTAAGGCCCGTGGGCCTCTTGTTTGTGCTTATCAGAAAATACATGTAGTATTTTGGACTGTTCGTTATCAAATCATGTAGGTGAATCTATATATTCCTCTCAGTGTTTTATCAGGATACAGAAATCAATATCAAATTCCTATTGGTGTGATAATTATATATGATAATGATGGCTTTAACTTTGCAATTGTCAACATTCCCTTTCTATGTAGCAATATACCACTATCACCTGCGTATGGTGTGAATTCAATATCTCCGAGTTGAAAGAGCATGCTATTGTACATAACGTGTAGCGGTCACCTATCCAGGTGCTGACAACGCTCGCTGTTGCTTAACTTGCGTGATCAAAATAGGGATTCTACCACATCACCAGAATAGCTAGTTCACTAGCGAGGCAGTATAAGTTCCCTCTTATACTGTCCGCTACACTTCCTCCCGCTCGGGGAAGCTTCGTCCCAAAGCTTAGCATGGGTCCTCTCTGAATGTTTGGCACCTGTTTAACAACGGCAACCACCGTTCTTGACGACATCCACCGTCGTCCCCGGACGCAACCACGTCCGTACATGAATATTAAGTCCCAATGCTCCGCAGAGATTCTACCTGAAACAGATCTCCCTCCAAACAGCAGTCACTACACTGCCACCAATTTGTAACTTGCAGCGCTCACCCATCCTTGTGCTGACCACGCTCGCTGTTGATTACTTGATCAAGAGAAGAGTGAGAGAGGAGAGAGAGAGAGAGAGAGAGAGTGAGAGAGAGAGAAGAGAGAGAGAGAGAGAGAAGAGAGAGAGCAGAGAGAGACTCTACCACATCGCCAGAAAAGCTAGCTCTCTAGCTCGGCAGTATGTAAAGGCAAAGATAACGAACAGTGATCAATTCGTAAGTCCTAAATATATACAAAAACAAGAGTTGGCAATACGGACACCTGGACACACCAGAGGTGGGATCAGGTGCCTAGGAAGAGTAAGCATTCCTGTTGACCGGTCACACTGCCGTGAGCCATAGTCTTGATCAAGCAAAACGGAACAACCCGTATTAATCAATGTTTGAATAATGACTTAACAATGGCTATGGAACACATCAGACAGCATTTGACTCAATGGTAGGTCATATTGGTAAGCTAAATTGTTATAACGACCATATAATTTACGAAATGCTGCCTTTAAACGTGACTGTTCAAACCCCTGCAACAACAACTTGTCTGTAAGTAGCTTGCCTCGATTCAAAAACTGATCATACGCAGAACAAGCTCTTGCGTATCGAATAAGTTGAGAGACATACACACCATATGCAGGTGATGGTGGAATATTGCTACATAAATATGGGAAGTTGACAATGGAGAAGCTGAAATCGTCCCGTTTGTCATAAAATTGAGTAGTTAGTTTGCCGTTAACGTCAATGTTCAATAAAATATCCAAGTACGAAGCAGACATGGAAGACTCTGTGGTGTCCTTTATTTGTAGTTCGTTGGGATATATTGAATCGACATATGAATGGAAATCATTATCATTGATAGATAAAACATCGTCAATATATCGAAATGTCGAATTAAAGGCCACCGCTAGAGATTTCTTTTCATGTAGAAGCTTTTGGGTGAATTCTGCCTCCTATGAATATCTATAGATTGATTTAATTCGATATGACATGTAGACTCATCTTTAAAAGAATTTGATTCTTTTAATTAATTATTCGAAATGTCAAATACCTCAGAATATTGAGTTGAGATTCGAATTATTTTATGTTTTGCTATATTTGAATTTAATTTGATCATTAACTATATAGACTTATATTCAAATAGATAAAGTTAAAAAGCATAAATACATGTATAAGTAATTAAAGAAGATAGCTTCAATTGTGTAATGTCCAATTGGTTCAATTAAATAAGTGTATAGGCCATTGGAATTGCAGATAAGTTGAAATTGTGGAAAATTGAAGATGGGTTTAATTGATTGATACGTTTTGTAAGTAGATGCAATTTGATTAAACCTTCAGAACTTTTGTGGATATGTCACAAAGTATAAATGCTTTAATTCAACTCCACTTATTTTGAATTCAATCACATGTAAGCAAGAGGCAAAGCAGGGGTTTATGTCCGCATAACCAAAAACTTTGAAAACGGAGAGAATAACAAAAGGAATTATATCGATGTATTACGGAATGGAGTGTAAATCAGGATAGGAACTCCCAACTGGCAGTGACAATATGACCGAGATACAATGGGAAGCGGGGCTTGTTTAATTAGTATTTATATTTCATTGTATATCATGCATACAAAAGTATGATCACAAACCTGAATTTTACAGTGATTGAAAATTGAGATATGATATGTTGGTACCCACGGAAAGGTCTTGTCATAGACATACTTGTGAAATATCAAAGCCTAGTACTTTATCATTCAAAAGTTATAGCTAAGGTTAAAGTTTTTGAAAAAGTAGGTCAAACTTCAAGGTCAAGGTCAGGAGGTCAACAATGTTGGTACCCATGGAAAGGTCTTGTCATAAGAAACATACATGTGAAATATCAAAGCCCTAGTACTTACCATTCAAAAGTTATAGCCAAGGTTAAAGTTTCAGACCAGAATGACAGAAGGACAGAATGACAGACAGGACAAAACAATATGCCCCCCGATCTTCGATCACGGGGGCATAAAAATAAAAAAGAACAGGGCGTCTACATTTTTTCGGATGCATTATGGGTCGTCCCCATCATTCTAGCAAATCACGTGACTCACATGAAACCATAGAAGCGAGCGCGTCGTGTCGCTTCCAGATGCCAGCTTAGCTAGCTACATGTATCGACTTGTTCCAAAGAGGGGTTATTGTACAAATTCGTACCTGGAGGTGTATATAGCCAAACAACTAGTTTAGATCAGTAGTATACTCCCCCATAGACGAACCAATGGTCATGTGCAGTGTGATTTGTTCCATCATTAAATGTACGGGGATAGCTGTGTTCCTTAAAATCAACGGACTCAGTTTGGGGGGGAAAACCCGATGGACCTGTGTTAGAATAATAGCAGACTATTACCCTATTGGGTAAATAATGTTCAAATTTGGTTCGTCCCACCATATCTTTAAGATATTTGGGATGTCTGAAATCAGCCATAGAAGGCTCTTTGAAGACCACGGCCATTCTGTGGTTAGTTTGAAGAACAGGAATATATGCCTCCCTATATTTTTAAGGTATTTCAACACGGTGTGGTACGTTGTTGCCATTTAACTCTGTCACTTACGGATTTATCTTTATATTGTAGTAGGGATGATTTGCTGTGTTTTGGTATCTCATCAATAGTTGCTTGCACTTTTAGGACTTCATAGTCTCTCTTGCATAGATGGTTTTTCGGATGGGTGCTCTGTTCTTGATACAGTGCACGACTGGAGCAGATGCTATTGTAGGCCTCATAAGAGGAGATTAAGATATAATTTCCTTTTCTGAGCATATTGTGAAGATAGTCACTGTTTCATTTGAATGGTTTCTTCCGTTCGAGATCCGCTCCTCTCTGTTCCTAAAGCATACGCACTGATTATGAATTTTAAATGATCTCGGTTGAAATTAATGAAAATTTTGGTCATTTTTGTCGATTTTTTGATTAATTTATGGTAATAAACAAAAGTGAAGTTCAAATATGAAAACTGCAATAAGATGCAATGGTTACATTGAACGCAAAAGACAGCTTTCTCCCGATTAGTGAGCATTAAATGACGAGAAATAGAGTCCTTATTGATAATATACATGTAGAAGTATAGATTGGTCAATATCAGATTCCTCTTTATGGTTTCCAGATTAACAGAATGGATTTTTGTCGTAGATAAAATTCCTCATTGTTTTCATCAGAATACATAGGTTGATATTGAATTCCTCTTTGAGTTTATCAGTATTTTTCAAGTTTGTAAGTGTGTTTGTTCGTTGTTTTAATTACTTCACCAGTTTTCAGTGACGTGCTACGCATTTTGACCTGTGCATATCGCTGGGGACCAACATATAGCGATCAAGGTTCTTAGTCGCCCCAACGTCTATCGTAATACACGACCTCTGTTTCATTTTTAGACCACAATTAAAAGATCAACGCCTTTTTCTGCTAACGCCTGGCGCCTGGGGACGGAAAACTCAACAGCTACGCTAAATGTCTTAGTTATGACGCAACATCGGGGTTGACATCGAATAATTACAGAATATATAGGTCGATGTTAATGCGCATGTAGATTATGGAAGTCGTTTGCCTAATGACCTTTATCGGTTACATGTAATGATGAAATTGCAATTTCATGTTTACAAAAAAATGGGATTTTACAAAGTTTACGCAGATATTCCTATTGGCGCAATCGATAGAAAATCGCTGCAATAAGAAATAGTTCCTTCCATTACTTATCATTAATTGAAATTTTGTTTGGCTCTACAATAACATCTAATCAAATTTTTGTCATCCTTTGTTTTTGCGTTTCCGGATAACCGCCACATGTATGTTGACTTTCAAACGTCTGCTCAATTTTAATGAAATATTAGAGATAAGGAACCAGTTTAGTCTGCCTTTCGGTATTTTGAAAATGACAATACAGTCGATCTGTCAGGGATAGCAGACCTGATTAGATCCAATCTTACAGACAGAGGACTCAAAAATTATCCCAACCCTATGTCCATATACTAGTAAACGTATCTAGTATCCATTTAGAACTCCTTTGAATATTATGTGTGGGGTTAATTGCACATTGAGAACTGACTTACTTATCTCTGGTATTATTCCTTGTTAATGGAATCAGAGTAAAGCTATATTTCATGTAATGTCGGAATTCGTCCGTTTATCGTTATTTAGTGCAGTATATGTACTTTCAATAAATCAAATTATATACATGTAGGTCGATATCAGATTTTGCTTTGTGTTTTTCAGAATGATATGTTGATCATGTTTCAGAATAAACATGTATATTAGAGGTCGATAGTAGATGATTTTTCTCTCTGTTTTATCAGAATATATATAGGCCGATAACAGATTGTGTTCCTCTGTGTTTTATCATACAAATATAGCCCTTACATAGCGTCGGACCCATAGATATATTCGACTTCACAGAAAAGCATATCGACCGAGCACGAAGTGCAAGGTCGATATGCTTTTCTGTGAAGTCGATATACTATGGATTGACCGATTGAAAGGGCTATATTTTGTTATATTTCAAAGAAAGCTTGACAAATTAGGGAACATAAATTGCATTTTTATTTCATTTTTTTTTTTTTCTTTCCATGTTGAGATTAAAAAAAACATTAAGCTGTTTTTATTGCTTTTTTGTTTTCTTTTTTAACTGTCGAGAGAAAAAAAGAAGAAGAGTAAGCTGTTTTTATATCAGTGTTGGTTCTTTATACTGATGAAGTAATTTTATGAAACATGCAATGAATAGAGAATAGAGAGGCTGATATTTCAAACGTGTACGGGTATGTGTACGTGTATTGGGAGAAATCACCGAAATTGCTAGCGTATTACGTCATCATTTTTGGTGATGACAAGGTTTGTACACGTTGTCATAACTTAATTGTAGAGCGGCGTCTACACGTAAGAACAAACGTGTAGCTTGTACGATAAACACTAGCTGATTGTTGTATAAACGTTGGACTTTTGAACATTACATGTATATAGGATTTCTATTTTCATTTATAGGCAGTTTGAACACGTTTTATCCATTAACTGAAGTCAAACTGACGTTACAAGACTGAATAGTTGGAACCCCTTGATTTATTTTACACGTCATGAAAATCTCAACAGACAAATACAAAAAACGGGTACGTGTACGTGTAAGTACACATACACGTACCTGTTTGAAGTCTCAACCACTCTAAATTATTCACATTTCACCGTCACAGAAGTAGCTGACGTTATCCGAAAAGAGAATTTGATTGGTTGGAATGACAAACGTCAACGAATCACAATCATTGTTGCACGTTACAAAATCAATCCGACTGTTTTATGTTTATAATTAGAAAGACCCCGTCAATCCGCATTTCTTTATGCCTGCGTCACACTATCTCGATTTTGACAACAGATGGACACACGAATTTGAAATTTTCAATTTCGGGTGAAAATACCGCCGAATTTGAAAAACCGGCAAATGATCACTAGAAGCACATACGATGTCAACAGAAGGTCACACGATGACATCCGACCCGAACACGAAAGTCACACGGTGACTTCCGAACCATATACGAAAAGACACGTTCTAAATAAAAAGAACATACGAATGCTACACGAAGGTCACACGATATCGTATTAAGTGTACACGATGCATCCGAATGTAGTCCCGACGCAACCATGACTACCTTATTAGGTAATGTTCGATAATACTGGTATACGCGGTTAAGTTAAGGAGTTTTATCCGAGTTCAACTTTCTAGCATTTGACATAATTACAATTTTCCCCCTAATTAAACCTAACTAACAACACACACAGTTAAACAATTAATTAAAGGCAATTTAAAACCGTAATTAGTTGTAAATACACTACGTGCCAAATTAAAGGTCACAAAAGTCCTCAATTTTTCTTCACTGTTTTTCATTGAAACAATGTTTTTTCAAAAGGAATCTTCCAAAGACATATTTGTTCTGAATATGAATGAAAATTACCAAACTAAAGTGAGAGATTGAACATGGGGTTCATATACAATAATTGGAACAAATTTTATTCACCTTGCTGAAATATGCTATTAAACACAAGTAGAGTTTGTTTTAAAAAAAAGCCTAATTTCTCTATATAATCCTTTAAAGAATTGAACCGAATGATTAGTTCTCTGAATAATTTATCAAAAGTTAATTATCACTGGTTTGATAAAAATATTAAAACAAATGGAAGAAACTGCAAACTTTACTGATTCTAATGGTAAAATTTCAACGAATCTGTGGTGAGGATAAAGCGGATTTCAATTAAATATATAGTAAAATTGTTTTGTGACTTTTAATTTTTGGCCCGCAATTGTAACGCCTCAAAGTTAGGGTCCTCGCAGTCAATTTTTCGTTAATGAGATAAGCGGGTCACGTGGTCACTGTGACGTCATAGGTGTCAATTCTCTTTTAAAAACAGCTGATCGTAGGATCACGTGAACGCTCGGAGTTAAACAGTAAATACATGTAAATCAACTTTAGAACACAGAGTTTTATCACGAAGTTCAAAATTTCGTTATTTTTTGATATATCAAAGAAAATATGCTTTTAAAATCATTCATCAAATTTATTTGTGTTAAAAAGCTAATTTTCAAAGATAAACTTTTCAAAGTTTGAATTTCCGAATATGCATATTTTAATTATTTTAATCGGCGATTTTAACGCGCCTTACTGTGACGTCATAGGTGTCAATTGTTGTCATGGAGAGAGGAATTGTTACATCGAAGAAATACCTTTAATACCTTGCATGTTTGAACGGAACTATTTGGTAAAGATAAATTTTAGGCTAACAACAATGATAATTTTGTTGATTCAATATTTAAACATTAATTACTTTTGACTCTTTTCCCCATAATGCCATGGCACCTTTTGACGCACTGTCCATTTCCTTAAGGCCTTTAGAACTATGCTTTCCCCATAGAGATTTTTTAATATGAAATAAAAGCACTGATGGATGGTTTAAAGTTGATATATACAGGTTTAGAATGTTCAACATATAATAACAAACTATATATCAATTGATATTTGATAAATTAAACTTTCTATAAACATTGCGAAAAAAACAAAAAAAACCCAACAAACAAAACCAAAAAAAAAAAAAACACAAACAAACAAAAAAAACAAAAAACCAATACAAGTCACCTGTAAGACAAAGTGCAGGTGCAAAACATGTATATAAAAAGGGTCATTGTCCACATGAAACTTTGAAATGAAAATGATCGACTATTTTCACCATAATTTTATTTTTAGACAAGTTCTTTTGTCACTTCGGCTGTCTTCGGCGACTTCGGAGTTCCATCTAGATGCCATTGTCCTCTAAATACGATGGTGTCCTGATTGCATTGCAAGCCTATTACGATGTCGTGTTACCATCTTAAGACAATTCGGGCAGCTTCGTGGTTACTTCGTATTTCCATCGTGAGATGAAGTTGGGCCGATTGTAACGATTATTATACGAGGTAAAGACGACGGAAACACGAATATTATTAGATGTTCTCCGATGTCTATACGATGAGTAAGATGATCATACGAACTTATTACGAAATTGGACATTCGGGAGACCATCCAGCATTTTTTTGGCATACGCAAAGATTTTGTCCGCACTCACGAAGTCGCTCCCGAAGCCATTAAATTTCAGAAAATGGTCACACGATGGTAAAAGATGCTATCACGAATATGCCGTGATTTCACGATCAGAGCCGAATTTGAACTTTTTCCTTAATCGTGTTTCCATCTGTTGTAAAATCGGGACAGTGTGACGCAGGCATTACTTTAACACGTGATATCAAACGAACAATGATGAAGTGCGTTACAATACATAAGATATAGGTCGATAATAGATTTCTCGCTTCGTGTTTATCAGAATACGGTTATAAGACACAAAAGAAAAATAAAAGAAAAAGAATTTTTCATACCGAACAAGAACGTAATAATGCTGTAAAAAAAACCTCACTGAAGCTGAAAACGTGAATTATTCATTATAAGAGTACTCGCTGTATCCGTGTTTCCCCCAAAATATATATATTCCTCTGATTCCCTAAAATATATATCCAGATATCAAATTTCTCCGATTCCCCAAAATATATATCTAGATATCACATTCCTCCATGTTTTTCCAATATCTAGATTTCATATTTCTACATGTGTTTCCCCAAATATATATCTAGAATAAGATTCTCTTGCTGTTTAACACAACATATAGGTCGATATCAGACTATCTAACAGATTAAATGGTTGATATCGGTAAATAGCAAATTTCTCTGCCCGCTTTAACAGAATTGTATATATAGGTTGATGCCATATAATGTATATGTTTGACAGAATATATACTGTAAGTTGTGATTTTGACAGCATGCATTGGGCGATACGGCAAGGACTGTAATCAGCCGTGTGAATGCGGGCACTTTGGCTTTGGATGCCGGTTTAAGTGTAACTGTAGTGATACCCAGAGATGTGACATCAAACTCGGTTGTGTAGGTAAGTACAAAATTCTTATCTTCCTCTGGGCATCGCTAATCTCCGATTGAGTATTAATTAGATGGCATTGCATGAATGATCATATATTATTTCCTCCATCAATTTGTATCATTTAAAATCCCGTTATATATATCGTTGGCTTTCCGACTGTTAAACGTCGTCTTCATTTTGATTTACATTTGTTGTAGATCTTTCTTGCACGAGTGATGATTGTGACTGTAGTAAATCTTACACCGGAGAAATAATAGGAGCAGTGGGCTTTGTCTTTGGAATACTGTGTCTCTGTGTGGCAGGCGTCCTCACCAGAAGGGCAAAGCTGTTTTATGGTACTGACTCATAAATAAATGGATGAGTGGATGAGTGGATGGATGGATGGATGGATGGATGGATGGTCGGATAGACGGACGGACAGACTGTATCTATTGATAACACAAAAACAAAAATGATGTAAACTCTGGGTAAATAATCAAAGTATCACAACCACCAATGATAATCACAGTCCTTAGCAGTTCAAGTTTGCCCAGTTTCAATATATATCGTGCTCCCCACGGGCACCGATAACTGTTTTTATGAGTCTGAGAACAATAAAGTCGGTTCCAGTTAGGTTGCATAGTCAGAACAACCCTTACCAAAATACTGAGGTTCTGGCGAGCAGTTGTAGATTTAACTTTGCCACATGTTTGGTGCAAAACTCTGGCAAATCTTTGCCGCAAGTTTGCAGTAAATTCATAATTGTACGCAAATGAGTTTTCCGGCAAACAGTTCCGTCAAATGTGCGGGAATGATTTTGGCAAACACATTAAAGAATTTGCTTCTGACAAATTTGTGGCAAACAGTTCTGGCAAGTTTTTGGCAAACAATCCTGGTAAACAGTTGTGACAAACAAATTGATGATAATGCTTTTGGTAGATTTGCAACCAAAAGTTCTTGCAAACAAACTATTTGGTTAATCAAGACAAAAATATTTTTGCGTTGCGATGGCCTAGTTGATGACATGTTTGTTTCACTGTCATCGATAATGTCTGGCTGGCATGCGTAAATACATCTTGTATGCAAGATAATACGTCTAATTTAAAGTAAAAATCAAATAACATTTCAATGAAATTCATTTAGAACCCTATTTACACGATATGATTTGTCATATTTCCCTCCATCTTTTTGACATTTGAACATTTTGGGGGAAGAAAATTATCTTCTACCCGATTGTGCCCTAATGTTAGCGGCTGTCTACCATTTGAATATGCATAGAATACTTAGAAGTTTTAATTTTCAACTCCTTGTTTTCGTCTCCTGCCATCTTCAACTCAAACACGAAATGAAAATGTCCCGCCGATATGTTGAGTTACGTCCAAGACACGATGTAGATACGATGTCGACAATATCGTCTAACACAACACGATATCGGAACGATATCGAAAAGTAACCGTCTGGTGGCTATCATACNCGATATCGAAAAGTAACCTTCTGGTGGCTATCATAATCAAACAATGTTGTTAGTGACGATGTCGTGTTGATATCGAATCATGATCGTGTATTTTATGGTAGTTTGACTTCGACTTGTTATCCATATCGTCGATATCGAATCATGATCGTGTTTCTTACGGTTGTTTGAGTTCAACTTGCTAGCGATATAGTCGATATCGACGATATCGTTTAACACAACACGAGATCGGAACGATATCGAAAAGTAACCGTCTGGTGGCTATCATACTCAAACAATGTTGTTAGTGACGATGTCGTGTTGATAGCGAATCATGATCGTGTTTCTTACGGTTGTTTGAGTTCAACTTGCTAGCGATATAGTCGATATCGACGATATCGTTTAACACAACACGAGATCGGAACGATATCGAAAAGTAACCGTCTGGTGGCTATCATACTCAAACAATGTTGTTAGTGACGATGTCGTGTTGATAGCGAATCATGATCGTGTTTCTTACGGTTGTTTGAGTTCAACTTGCTAGCGATATAGTCGATATCGACGATATCGTTTAACACAACACGAGATCGGAACGATATCGAAAAGTAACCGTCTGGTGGCTATCATACTCAAACAATGTTGTTAGTGACGATGTCGTGTTGATAGCGAATCATGATCGTGTTTCTTACGGTTGTTTGAGTTCAACTTGCTAGCGATATAGTCGATATCGACGATATCGCGTTGATATCGATTCATGATCATGTTTTTATGGAAGTTTGACTTCCACTTGCT
>CAJDSM010050241.1:3907-21338 GCA_903981925.1 Ostrea lurida | reverse complement strand
GAATGACCACGTTTACTATCAGCGCGAAACTCAAACATATTTTAACACCTGGAAAAAAATGGTAAATGTGACGATAAAGTTTAATGATTAGAGGATTTTTTTTCCACTCTTTGATGGGACTATCTAATGGGATGCTTTCGGCTTGTGCTTAGTTACACTGGCATTTTTACTTCAATGACTTTGCATTTACAATCGAACTTAATCTAGCGCTCGGAAAGTACCTATATGTGTCACGCACTTAATCACAAATAGAAGGAAAGCTCATTAGCATTTTCTTTTCAGTTTACGTTATATTTTTCCAATAGTATTCTCACGTATTAGCGACCTGAAGCAGCAATAAATGTCTATTTCAACAGCTTTATACCTTAACACTCACCTCCTTAATTATATTAAATCTCCCCCACTCTTGAGCATAAACATTGAAATTTCAACTCATGCAATGATCATTCATTTCTCCATTTTATCATCTCATATCTTAAGGTATGCAAAATAGTTTTGCCATCAAAGGAAATTTTTAATTAATGTAAAAGCAAATATTACGGATTTGCAGGTACCGATTTACGCAAAAGTTCATTGCATCTATTTTTGCCCCATTTCCTGGTCTCAAATACTGTATATTATAGATTTGATGGTTTATAATCTGTTCTGTTTATCCCTGATTATCCGCTAATTATTGTTTTACTGTTGAATATTGTTTACATGTGATATTTATCAATTGGCACGATATTAATTACAAATGATGAGTCAATTCGACTGATGTAGTGCTTGAGCATTAACCGAGACCTGAAACTCCTTGAAAATTTTATGACTCGCACATTTCTATACAAAAAACTGCAATTCTTCCTGAACATAGGCGGCATCTTATATGAGCTGATTTTTCTCTTCCGACTTCTTAAACGTATGTAATTCTGAAAACATCGTCTGCCGTATCTCTCCAGAATGATGGACCGTATTCGGTGGAATATCAACCAATAAGCCTCTGCCGAATTGATAGTGGGAATTTTGATCTACCGGTGATTTTCCTCAAAACATATCGCTGCATAAATGTAAACTAACAACCGGAGGCAATGCCCATAACGTGGCTTTTCCTGGACATCAACACATCTCACTTTATCTAACGACTTGAGTTACGAGAAATGAAGAGAATAGAATGTTATTGAAATCATATTATCACTGTATGTATGGTTAAATGTTTCCTAAAATACATCTTGTTTGTCCGAATCGCAAGGCTTACTGGGACTTTTGGTATCATGGATATTTAAATACTAATATAGTAGAACCGAGGGAGATTTGCCGGACTTTATGAATCCAAGAAGAGAATTATAAACCTAACATTAAAGAACAGAAATAGAACACGCATGAGTCGACGTGGATCACAGTTCGTCGTTCCTGATGCTAAAGAGCTTACTAGTCATCAATAGAATCCGTGGTTCATTTACATTAATTCTGAATTATTACCGCAAACCATATTGTGGTTGGAGGCAATTTCCACAAACAGTACCCACTCTTTGCTTCAGCAGCCCCAAGGAAACAATATCGTGTCCCTGTCTTGTTTTGCAAGATTCAGAGTGAGTACTAGTGAAAGGAGTAGTATGCTATAACTTTTCTCTAAAACTTGAAACCTTGGTTCTTCAGATCTCATGCTGTCTTTGATAGCCACCGACTAAGATGATTCTTCTGAGTCATTTGCGGTCTGTAAATACAGAGTTTAATTATGAAGAAGATGAACCATTCTCACTTTTCTGTGGCTATTCGTATTGAGTACAATTTTTCCCGGAAGATAGCTCTAGGAGTACTAATCTTGTTGGACTGTTATAAAGAAAAAAACATAATAGACATGACAGTCCCCTCTGTTTTAGAGACTCTCTTGAAAATACTGCAAAAATCCATTACTATGCATAATCATTTAAGCAAGTAGCATTCGCTTTGATAGACGGAATCACTAGCATTTATTTATATTCTGTCATTTATAATTGACTCACGACCTCTATGTGTACAAAACACAGTTATACTTTTCTTATAAAGTTTTTCCAAACCTTAGACCAAAACGTAGAACAACGCTAATCACTATAGATATTTGCAATTCAGAGTAAGCTATCGATCAGGATAAAGCCGAATTAAATTCAATCATTTATGCGACATGAATAACGCAACTAAATTTAGCTTCCCTCGCTTGTTTCCACTTACGAATAAGTGATATTACAAAGACAATACATCAAACTTAACCATTATCGCTTACATTACGACAATCAATTTAGTGTGCATTCATATGTCTGCTTCATACAATATGTATAATTATGAGTGGAAAGTTATGTAGCGTGGGTCGAGAAGGCTATTTAGGAGGATCGTTGCGCGCTGGTATCAGTTATTTTATAGTTTTTGATTTTTTTTTAGTTGGGAGTATAAGAACGTGGTGTATGGTCGTCTTCCATTTTTTAACAGTGTTCTTCGGTACATATCAACAGTAACTGATTACAATTAGAATCAGAAAAGTGTTATCTATATTTATATATTATTCATGAAAAATCATCAGAGATCATCAGAAATAGTTTCTAAAAATACCCCTGTTGCGTTGAGATATTTAGTTATAATTGCAGAAATGGCTCAACATGCCGATTTATTAATGGAGTTTATTAGTACTAGGGTGTGAGTATCCGTGTTGGATTATCTTATTGGATGCCAATTAAAAGTGACTATTAATAAACTTTAGCAAGAGTAAGAGTGTAAGCCAGCTCAACTCACAATTATCTCCAGTTCTCGTTGTACGATTACACATATGAATACCTTCAAAATTTGTGTTAACTATAGATGATGATCATGCCAAGATAAAATTATCAAATAGCAAACTTCTCCCTTCCGGAAGATGAAATTCCTTTTAAACGCGCAATATATATTCAAGCACATCTTATAAAGAGTCTTTATTCAAATTATTCACACCACTAGTAACAAAAAAATTCTCTTAAATGTGTTTCTATCGCAAGTATATGATATATTAACTGTCTCTGAATCCTTAGCTTTCACGGTAATATTTCACTCTGAAATTTATTGTTGATCATACCAGAAGTGACTGGCTGATAGTTCTACGAACATTTTGCATAATTGATAATTGTGATCACATGATGTGTGTCAATTAAAAGAGTTCCCAATCTGCCCAATTTGTAAGAACTAATATAACACAATCTACGGCAGACTTTAGCAAGTTGAATGCATCTAATTAACAAATTAATTTGATCTTTCTGGATTAATCAGTACACTCATGCTTTTATAATTTATTATTTTATCTTTTTCTTATTTCATGTAGCTAAACATTCTATCGAATAATCTAACAGTCTATTAGTATAATAGAAGGTGTATATATGAAGCAAGATAGTTATGTACAACGTGAATACCACAGCCAAAATGCAAAGTATATGAGCTAATTGGACCACACGTGACCATCGATACTGGGCTAAGTGGCACAGTATTACTACCGAAATTCATCGTGAACATTAACATTCCGACCACACGCACAGAGGACTTATTGTGCTTCGCAATTCTGAGAAAAGAAAAATTAAACACAGAAACAAACCAAAAAAACCTCTACACACTACCACATACTACTCTACCACTACAAGGAAAGTTATATTGGCAATACTACAAAGTAACCTACACATCGTTCCTGGAATAGGAATTGTATGAACTGATATAAATATTTACCCAATTTAATTAAACTCTCCTGAAAAGCGACCCTTCGATGTGGAGACCCGCAATCTACTGATATGTATCTTACCGAATTGGAAAGATTGAGCAGAGAAATCTCCAATTAGAAACAAACTCGGTTTTAAGTCTCACAATATTAATCAGTTAGCATTCCATTCATACCACACTAAGACTCACTGTGATTTTAAGCAGACTATAGCTAGATTATTATAAACAATTTAGAAATTACACTTTACCAAAAAAATGTTCGGACAATCCTGGAAGAAGTTATATTCGATTTTGAAGTGTTAGGTGAGCGTTTTGACGACCCTTCTTTTATGACAGAGCACATAAAAGCAGTGCTTATAAATTCATATTCTCATAAGTCCCAGGAGTGTATAATGTTCGTGCATTTAAGCATGACTATTACTTGTAACTTTGTCAAAATATAAGTTAATCATACTGAGAGGTAGATTTATTTCCTCCAATCTCTTGTTACTAATGCTCTAATAATCGAGTTGGTTATCATTTATATTATCTTTCCAAATATACCTAGTGCAACAGGTTTATTTCGATGTGTAGCGACAATACTTGGGAGGAATTTCTATTTAATTAATTCTGATTAGTTGTTATAACCCAATTTCAGTGAATGTGGAAATATTTTAATTTAAATAATAATAAAGAAACTGTACCTTCTCCGATTCAAACAATATATTTAATCACTTCAGTATCTCTTGAACTCGAGGAGATCAGCTCACACCCCGCAGTTTTAGCTTTCGAAGGCTGCAAAAGTTAGACCTATGATCAGCGCAGCTTATATGGATAGTCATTAATTTTATAATCAGACCGGTAAGGGATTACACATTTGTTACCTGTTATAGGCAACACCAACTTGTCCGCGTGACACATGATCATCGAATACTATGCTCCTTCAGGTGATTTTATATGGACATCTTACTTGTAGCCAATTCTCTTTGCCTTTCCTGGACATGGTTAATGACTCACAAGCGAAAAGTGCCCGATACTTTCATGAAACTTGAAATCGAGTATTATCTCAAGAATATGTTCTTTTTATTTCACTAATATGACAAGGCCTCCGGTACATGATTCTTTCTTCAGTACAGTGAAATATAGATTATTACACTTGAAGTACCGTATGGAGACTGTAATATGGAGGAATAGACCTAAAGCACTTACAAACAACTAAGCCGAAATACCTAAGTTTATAAATCAAGACTATACGTGCTATATCAAGTTATTTGAGGTTGTATATAATATTTATTGCGATCGCATTATCCACATTCACCATTACCATGGCAATTTTATTCATCAAGAGAGCTTTTGTTAGAACCGTGTACCTCCATACAATTGAATATCGTATATCGTATCTATGATTATTCTTTTCTGTAGTAATGCGAACGCAAAAACAACAAAAATCGCATTTCATGATTCTGTAAGTTCATGAACACCCAATGAACAATTAAAGTAGCCTAGTTTAAGTATAGCAATGGAAGAGTCGATTAATTTTCAGGCAGACGAGATAAGCACAGTATACTCTGCCGGTCCATATGAGGTAACTGCATGAGAGAGCAGACAGAACACTGCACTATATATTGGTTCGTATAGCACATTCTCTTCATCACCGGTGGTTGTAAGAATGTATGAGACACCAAGATTTTTTATCTCTAGCGCGAGAAACTCGATTCTTCCTACCTTTCTTTGCGTGTGAATAAAAAAAACTAAATTTTTTAAGTAGCGTCATTGCTGCACCTCCATAGTCTCAGGCAATAAAACTGTAGAATAGAGTTTACTACAAAATGAATCTAGGGAATAATTTAAGTAATTATAAAGTTGCATCGGCACCAAAAATCAAATTCCCCCTCAATTATAACCTGAACTTTATTGACCCACAATATATAGTCTCACAAAATTAACACGTCATAACACTAGAGACTGTTTTAGAGATTTTATTTTGATTTATACCTATATCTACAGTCAATATTGGCGTTTTTAAAGTAGTTGTAGGAGCAATACGTGAGAGGAAATAAATATCTGTAATCATGAACAATTAAGATAACATTATAAGAGATAATTAATTGCGTTTTTAGTTTAGCCCATGCTTGAATGTTCATAATATTCAGCAATGTGATGAAACAAGCATTAAAAAATCTTTGGTGTGCGTAACTTAATATGACTCTAGAATTGATAATATATTTTTCTAAAAGTTTGTGCATGTAATTTATTGTATGTGTTTCTTTTAAGATGATGCAAAAAATTATATATTTTGTTTTCATTTTACCGATTCATTAAAAATCTAAAGGTATGTTTTTAGTTGTCTACTATCTCATAAGTATGTGTAGGAGGTTTTGTAGGAATAGAGCAGTTTATTATAAAGGTATGTCCTTCTTGCTTCATCATATGGGCAATTTTATAAGTTGTTTACGAAGCGTTCGTACGCTATAATAGTTAGAAAGAATTGTATATATATAATTTATTTACATTATGAGTTGCAAAAGCCTTTTAGTAATTTTCACTTCAAGCATGATAAGATTGTTTGCCAATAAATATATTCCACTATCCTTATGAAGTTGGAAAAACGTACTGGATCATACTATGTCCAAGGACCTTTTTGTCTATTTACACGTATGTAGTCCTACATTTCAAGTCTCAAGACACTTGAACTGCAGAAATATATCCTCAGGACGATTTTTCCTGCTTAATAATCTATTAAGCGTTGCTCGAAATTTTATCATCCGTCCCGGCCATCGACCGATTCATCTGAAATCTCTCATTATGCTATTGTATATGCGTCTGTTTAGAGCGTAGTCCTATTTAGTCTCTCCTAAAATAAACTATAAAATGTTATTACATGTAATGTACTACATTATTATATTTATTTAGTATACCTAATATCCCTCCCACCAGAATATACTATATTTCAGTGAACCAATAGAATATCACTTTTCAGGAGAATAACACTTATAGATACTTATGAATAAAAGCGTATCAAAAATACTATTCCAATATTTAAAAACTATATGTTTTTAAAGTTAGGTCCAACCAATTCTCACTCAGTATAACAATACTAGTAATTTGTTATATACATGTTATGTTTGCTTTGAAGGTTTCACGAATAAGTACACTAATGTACTCCCAATTCCAAATATAAAATAATCACATATATTTATCCTTAAGTTAGTGCAACGGATATAAATGTGGGCTATCCATAAAAACCCTTACACCTTGAATAATAAAACGATCTTCAAAATCCGTCCCTATATCAGAAAACACACGAAGAGAAGATTTATTAAAATAATTAATTAACAAAAGATATGTTGAAAAATCAATTATAATATGTAAATATTAGTTCCTAAAAAAGGAATAAATCGTGACTTATATTGTAAAATGAAGCCCCTCGCGTAAACGAATAGTTAATCATATCACATAGATTCATAGCCTCCGCCTACCAGCACGTTAACTCCAACTGCTATATATTTACCATATAAAACAAATACTCCATATTACTCAAAGAAATAAGTAGTAGTTCAATAGTGTAGACGTATCACAAAACAACATATCACTGATTTGTGCTTTACGACAGGCGCCTTGTGCCGCGTGTTGTACAAAACTTCATACAGCCAACAGCCACCGACGATATACTGTGAATTCGGTGATTAGCAGAATACACTAGCCCATCCGCTTTCGGAAGTCGTGAGATTAAATTTGTATTTTCTATTCTCCATGAGTAAAGCCGGCCTCAATTGTGTCTTTACTAGAAGATAACCATATTGATCCTAACATTGTTGCATATTCCTCGTTTATTTTGTTATACATTTCAAAATTTCTCATCTGCTATATTTATCTTGGTATACACCAACTCTCTGACGAATCGACATATTATTTGGCAGCACTTTGAATAGAAGAGTTAGGTTCTTATAATATCAATTTTCTTCTTCTGTTATGATATATATTATGAGTAAATAGAATATCTATCAATTTGTATATAATCAATACCTATACACATAAATACTCATACGTTATCCCTACTAAGCTATAAGTATTCTCTGTAACTATTAATGTATTATTTCTCAGAACCATTGTATTAAAAGATTAATATATTGAATAAATTGCGTCACATCATTCTGTCATTAGTACTCTCATTCCATGACAAATATAATTTCCGCAAATATTGCAGAGATACTTTTCCATGTTGATTTATGTCTCCTCCCTTCTAGTGATTTAAACATTATCAATGACTAAATACTAAAATTTACTATCATTCCGGGCTTACTATAATAAACAAGGGTCATTATATCGTTAGAATTTATAACTAAGACATTTAGAAAAACAACCTTTAAAGTTAACCGATATATAAAATAGAGACTACTGGAAATTAGATATCATCTTGTTACCTAGTTTCTATAATCTAAGGTTAAATAAGTTGTGTATTGATAAGATTAAATTTTAGCGAATTAAGTATTTTTTTTTGTTTTAATCATTTTATAATTGCTGAAGATGAAATAGTTATTGGGATTTTTTTTTCCCCAATGTCCACCCCTCTAATTACTTATTAGAAATTATAGTCAGGATAAGCTTCAAGAAGAAGAATTAAATTGCTATTTAACAGTTACAGGATCAAAAATAAAATTTGTTTAAAGACAGATAGTTTCTGATAATTCTAGCA
Organism: Ostrea lurida; assembly: GCA_903981925.1. NCBI lineage: Eukaryota > Metazoa > Mollusca > Bivalvia > Ostreida > Ostreidae > Ostrea > Ostrea lurida. The sequence goes on along the minus strand of CAJDSM010050241.1, from coordinate 12,976 downwards.
TCCCCGATATATTCATCCTTTTATATATCTCTGATGACGAGACGTCATTACAACAAAATTAGAAATATTATACCAACAACTGCAGTTAGTCTCGTTAACAAGTATTAGTGAGGTAGGTAACTGCGTTATTCGATGTTAACCATTTAGATTACATATGGAGCGTCTTTTTCTAGGTTTAGTTCTGCCATAATTCGGAATTGTGTTCTCTCGTGATTGCTTTAACCTTTTGAAAGAATTATTTATAAACAGCAATATCTTGGCACATTCATCACCTAAATTGTCTCAAAATAAAAGTTATGTCTATTATGTTTACACAAATGTTAACTTCGCCTTTTTTGAAGTAATGATATTGAATAATACAGTGATCAACATTTTGTGCAAAGCAAGACGGATCGTTCACGTTAAATTAGAGAGAATGTACCATTTATTATTTGAAATCTTACCGCATTTATCTCAATCATACTGACATGTTTACAATTTTATACTTGAACAATCAAAATGCACTTTGTGCTTCGAATTTGGTCTACATTTATTATCCATAATTAATCATAGTATTTAATATGATTGAAGTATATTATTCCATAAACAGTTGTTTAATTTATTGTGTGATTGTTAACATAATTATATAACTAAAAAAATTAGATGGTTTGATTTCTTCTCGTGTATGCTTTTGCCATTTTTCCTAAAACTTTAAGTTATTTCATGAGAGGGTTGAAAGCCACCATATCAAAAGTACCTTTTAATCTACTGAATATATATATCTTTGTATTTGTTTTGATGAAGTCTAGTTGTGTGTGCCAATAATAAACAAATAAGAGACATATTTTTATTTCGTTTAGAATTAACTTATCTAAAATATGTAACTATGTATATATTCCCTACTTGTTTGCATCAGATGCACCGATTAAGTTTAAATTAATCGACCGTACAATGTATTGTGAAGAGAAAATTTTCTAAAAATATCATCATGTACCAAACGAAGTAGTAGTTTATTCTTTCTCAATATTTAAGTAAAATTGAATATTATGATTGCCTGATAAAATTCACTCATATATCACCAATATAACAAAGACCAGAATGAATATAATATAGGCAATATCTATTATAAGAGTTGTGTGTGTAAGAAAAATCTACCATAAATCACTGACTAGCAGAGTGCATCAATAACTCTAAACTGCACCAACCTAACATCTCTGGCAATCTTCTATGAAATATGATTATTTTTTTAATAATAGTTTACATATACCATCTAATCACGTTATTTACTTTTGTATGATGTTTCCTGAAATAAACCAATATCCATATCAGACACGTACGTTTTTACCAAACAAAGCAATTAATGCAACGGAAAGAGACTCCTTTATATTCGATGGTTCTATTTATTTACAGAAATGCACAATAGAATAACCTAATAAACACTTAATGATATCCCCAATAAATTTAACTAATGCATCAAAATGCAGTTTTGTTTAATATATTACTTCTCATTTCGGGTTGCACCCAGATTATATTTTCCAAGTTCTTATGACATAATTTGGTATGTTTACCACTATGCGAAGAATTTGTATTAGATACATAAATTGTATAAAAAATAATGTTATTTATCAGCAAAGTAATCACAAAAAAAAATAAGTATTTATAATAATAATAATATACCAATCTATCAGCCCAAAAGTCCAGTTGCGTAACTGAAATCCAAAGGCCTTATATTATGCCGGAAGAGATCGATACTAATTCTCTTTTCTCTCATTAATTCATCCCGGAGAGATAAAATTCCTCCATGTATTGAGTACATTCTGTATATATCTCGGTCTCAGAGCGATAAATTCGGCGTATATTTTACTACAACGACGCTGAGTGCTAGATTTCATCATCATACTTGTGTCCCTTAACGTGTCTCCTGTGTATATTTTCTATTTTTGTAATCCCTTGTCGAACCATACCAACAAAGGATAAGATCGATTTTTATTTGATATTCCAATGTCTCCTCCCAGCGTATTAATACTGTTCATGTTTCTATTATTATATAATAAAGTGAAAATGTATTAATTCAAATATAAATATGAATTCTACTGTGAATTCTTGTTAAATATTTATCATCATTAATCAATCCGAAGTGTCTACAAGATATACGAATTTTTTTATCGGTGATTACTTTTATCAAGAATTCTTTACGCGCATAAGTGTATATATTGGGAAATGGTGTGGAGTCATTTCAGTGGTAAGAATATCGAGAGGGCAAGAAAATTAGGTTAAAGAATTAAAAGCATGACTGTACGTCAAATTAGTTTATAATTTCAAACACGAGGCAAGATACACATAAAGGAATAGGAAAAATATAGATGGTATAGAAGATAAATTAGTGTAATAGGTTATTGCCGGCAGTAGTAAATACTTGGCAACAAAACTACCAAAATCATTTGTGGTAAATGTGAGCTGATAGTAAGCAACTATCAGTTGATATTATTTCATATCGGTAATTGAGAGAGAGAAAAGGTGTAATGTCATGGAAGTTGGTTTGTTACTCTATGTTTGTCAAAGTAGGCGACTTTTTAAAAGTAATCGGTTTACATTTTCGTTTACAGAATCAGACAAAAATGGAATGGATTGGGAAAGAAGAGCAGAGTTATATTGTATGCAAGTTACTTTCTAAGGTTGAACAGTCAATAACATTAAAGGGACACCACAGACTGACAGATTCTGCTTCATATTTGGGATATGTTACTTAACAATTGACCTCTGAATGGCAGACTGACAGACTTACACTATATGAATAAGGCGTGATGAGCTTTAACTTGCAAATCGTCAACTTTCCCTTTCTATGTTTAGATATACCACTGATCACGAGCTGCTTATGGATGTGTATTATCTCGCAGGTTGGATTCGATACGCAAAGAGATGCTATTGGCGTATGCGGGATGTTTAAAGCGAGGCGCAAGCTGACTTAACAAAAAGTGTTGAGAGTTGCGAGGTTGATAGTTAAACGGAATCTCCGTTAAAGTCCATGCATTTCGCAATGTTTCTACGGTGTCGCCTATGATACCCTTGTTTTTTTTGGCGGGGGGGGGATTACAAAGTATCACTAAGTTCATATGGTTGACTGGATTTGTTTACATACGCATTGGTGTAGGACTGTCATTTGCTTACTAGATTTGACTACGGGTAATCCCGGATTACTTAATTATGTCGACTAGCGGGCTCACCGAGTGTGACGTTTTCAGCAAGATGTTCTCCTCCATGCGCACCTGATCTACCTTCGGCTTTGTCGGAGGGTTTCCGTTGTTGCCCAAGCTTCTCGATGTGTGTTATATGTTTTTTGGATTGATGATTACGTTTAACACGAGGTTACCTCGCGCGTATTGTATTTCCCCTTCGGCGAAGATATTACTTTGTCTTACTGGAGAGTAGTATTTTTATCGTTGTGTTAAAAATATTGAAACCACTAGAGTATGTTGCTAACGTCAAACTGGAGAAAAGTTATTATATGGTATTACAATTGTTTGAAATGAAGAGAGCTTTCCAGAATATACCATGTCTTGATTGGTGAAAGTTCGATATTTCTTAAAGGCGGTGATAATTATATAGGAGTGAGTATTTGAAATCTTAGGGCTCTAATAAAGTGTGCCAGGAGCTAGGGTACTAGTATCTTGGGTGGAAAGTATATATCCAGTCATTATGTTTAGGAAAGAATGAAAAGTTGTAGTCTATGATATATCAAAAGACCCTATCCAATGACGTCGTTCGAGATACGGAAAGCTCTTCTATGTAGAGATCATTGAGTGGAACTTTTGAATGCCCGAAAGGTGGGACCATGTGGAGGCCTACCGTCAGTGGGAAAGATAGAGTTTGAAGATACGGGATTACAAAAGCGGGCTTCTCTGGTCAAAAATATTTAAATTGCCCAGGAAGATACAAAATCATGAGCGACAAAATGTAATATAGGAAATGTGGAAAAAACATAAAAACATTAGGCCATAGTTGCAAAAATACCGCTGGATATATACTCGAACATGCATCAATCTATACCACAACTTATACCACTCAAGACATTTGTGTGTGTATAAAAGAATTCATAAGTTCCTTTGTTTATGTTTTTTCGGTTCTTTCTCTGTTAACGAATGCATCAGATTGCGCTCACGAGAAGTCAAAATCTAGCTTTTTCAGATCCAAAACGCACCGGAAATACAAGTTTCTTCGTTGGACAGAAGAGTACAATATTTGTTTGAAACGCACTTCTGAATTGCCCACACAAAGTCTCTGAAGTAATATATGTAAAGCATTCTTGGGGTTTCTTATAGATGATATTCATGTAGTCTGTTGGAGACCATAGCTCTTCCACAATATTGTTGGTATTCTGATGGGTGTACTAAGATTGTGCCCCAAATTATTGGCAGATTTTCATATCCATAGCGAAGACAGAAATGTGTTCAAAGAACTGCTTGCGGGATGAAAAAACTGCACGATCTCTTCAACCTTACCATAACGTTCATTTATAGGTATATAGATGATGTCTATTTGAGATATATCCTCACGAATCGAGAAGGGAATCTGACAAATGCTGCCTTCTATTTGAGTATTTTACTTGATATTGACATCTAAAAATGAATCTAGGGATAAATAGACAGACAAATAGCACAAGCATAACCATGTATATAAAAAACACATCGAATATCCATGCAAGAGACCCAGTACTAAGCAAGCAAAGAAATCGAGACAACTATACAAAAATAGTGTCCGCCAATGCCAATAACACCCCGTCACGCGACCTGCGTCTCACGGTAAGTATACGCAACATAAAAAAGTGGAGGGCACGGTGGTGTCATAGATACGGACAGATGACGAGCTGAGTCCGACCACGAGAGAAAAACGCCGACTGTAGTAGGAAAAGCCAGGCCCTGAACGAGACCGTTAACCCAGAAAAGGCAGAAGAGGAATACAACGAGACAACACGAGGATAAAAGAATGCCGCCTCCCTGCTGCATAGGTCAAAAGGACACGCTTGAGGGCCGTAACATAAGGGACCCTTAAATTTATTGCAAAGCACCTTACACCAGCCTGGGCAGCTGAATGTAAACCACGGAGGGGGATTGACTACATCCAATCGAGATATTAGAAAAAGGAGTAGCTCTATCTCAGGTTTGAAGAGCGAAATTAGGATAAATATAGCAGCAAGACACGCAGGGCCAAGAAGCGCATTTAGTGAGAGCAAAACATAAATAACTCGAACCGGACCACCATGAGTCAATGAATCAACGTACATCCACGTCATGACAATAACCCAGCACATATACTGTACTAATTAAGCTTAATACACGGACCCCATATGATGTAGTAAAGGACAGACTTATACCAACGCTGATGTCCCGCCAGGCATGACTTGGTCATGGGTGTGGCGGACCGTCGTAAGTGTCGGCGCGCAAATTCCGCCATGATCCCGGAGAACTTAAATTAAAGCAAGAAGGAGGTCAACTACTAACTGAAGATGAGAACGGAGGGGATAATAGCATTGTCATGACTAATGGTAACCGCAGATGTGAACAGACACGAAATCTTCATAACGCTTTAGAGTGCTAAAATCATCCAAAAATATTGCCAAATCTCACAGGAGAGGGCAGCGCTTCGCATATACACAAGAAGAACCTCCGAGCAGGACTCTCAAACTAAAAAACGCTAGCTACTTACTGGAAGCCTGCACTGGCAGCGCTGACCTCCGACTTCTGTCCTGTTCACCCACCCGTGTGTTGGGTGAAGAGCGTGGTCCACAATGTCGCCACTAGCTAGCATTTCCAAAAAGCCCGCTCTTAAGAGCAACCAAAACAAGTACAAAAAGCCTTAGGAAGTAAATCCCGGCAATTGATGGCCATATTATTTTACGACTAACGAGGCTGCCACACGGCGAAACAAGTAAAAGCACAAAATCAAAAACAATGAGATGGGAATGTGAGCGATCAGACAGCCGGGTATTCGCGGTGAGGCGTCAACAAGACACCGCACCTCAGAAATAACCGCGTGACCATGAAACAGCGTTGTCAGACTTTCATATGAAATGATCGGCAGCCGGTCACATGTTTAGGCGCCTACACAACTCGCCGTGACATTAGTATGATAGTCATCTCAAATGAGAGGTAGCCGAATAACATTGATACTAGTTAGAGGTGAGTGTAACGATAGTAAGAACAAGCCGCCAACAAAAAGGCAGCGACCCCAATATGACGCCTGAGTCCGAAGATAAGAGAGGCGGAGACTAATAGAACTGGGGCAGGGGTCACTTCAATGAGTAACGACCCGAACCGAAACATCCCCACGGAGACGAAAAAAACTGGCTGCAAAACCGAGTTCCCACGCCCAGCACTTGCCAATGCACAAAACAGCAGCCAGCTTAACTGCGAACCCGAGCCCACATAAAGAGACGAAGACCTTCGGCGCTGTCCTTATAAAGATCATCCATGTGGGCAGCCACCTTCATGTTATTGTCGAGAAATCCAAAAGTAAAAAATAACACGCACCGTCGCAACAGGAGTTCCGCTTTGAAACAAATGCATTGTAGAGACAACAGCCAAGAATAGAGCTGCTCAATCAGCCTGAAGCGCGAGCACATGTCCACCCACCGCTAGCAAAAAAGTAGAATACACATCAACCAAACGCACGATGCTAAATGCCGCCCCACACAACCCAAACTACACGAACGCAGTCATGATGTTCAATATCCAATGATGACAGGTTAGGCCAAATGAAACAAGACAGCTTTCGCCTAACTGCAGCCGACGAAGCCCGTAATCACAATATTTAGCTTAGCGAAGGAGTTGGACGACGGCCACCGTTTCGATTCACACACGTAAAACAGTGATGCCGGGCAAACGTTCTAGCGAAAAACACTCATAAGCACAACGCTCGAGGAATACCCCGAAACGGCCTGAAAAAGCTGACTTGATACAATCGGCTGGAGAAGACCGCCTATGAAAGTAGAATGATTAGATCTCTAGCCAGAAAAAATAACATGAATTTTATTGGTAGGGGAAATACATAGGCATATATACCAGAAAATTAAAAACCGAAAAAACAAGGGGAGCGAAAAGACCAAACGGCGCGGAAAAACAAAGCAGTCATGAAACATCGATGACGAAGCGGAGTGAAACCCAATTGCACCCCCCACTACCTCACCGACAGACCAAGAAACACTCTCAGTACTATATATCGCCGTAATGCGAACAGGTAATATATAATTATTTATTAAACTAGAGATTGCTGTGTAGGCCGAGGTTTTCACTTTTTAATCGTCTAGAGAAAAGATGTTAACAATAAATAATGCAGTCTCCCGAAAATAGAGGCATTGGATGTAGTTGACAAAAAAACCTATAACAAGTAGTCCAAGGAATAAGCCTATCGCATAGGTAAGAACATGAGGTACAGTGGCGGATAGGAACCGAGAGTGGCACCGGAGCGCCCCCCCCCGCCAAGCGCCGCCCTTATAACTTGTTTTTTCCCTGAGTTTAACCAAACTATGAAAAATTTATGCACTAAATAAGCCCTTATAGCCGTCAACTGTAGCCAGTATATATTATACACTAACTTAAAATAGATACTAAACGGCTGTCAATGAACAAAGCATCTAAAAAACTCCCGAGGTGAGCTCTTCCGATGAACGGGGAGAGCCAATAACAGACGAAAACCCTAGCTGGCCTTTGGAGACGCCAGTCCATCTTTTGAGTGCTTTCATCTCCCTAAAGACGCGTAGATCTGACGCAATTACATGTCCATTCCAACACATTCCACCCTTCACCAACCCTTAATTAACACACCAATCAACAAGCACAGCCACCCTCCCTGCCGTCTCTATCACCAGAAAGTCTTCTGTAGCCAGCATCGCTGAGTCTCTAATCCGCACAGTACATCTTGTCAGATTAGTTCAATGAATCATTAAGCACCCCCGAGGTTGTTCTAACTATAAAAGTCTCACAAATGAATTGTTTAACTCACAATGGTTATTTGAGCAATATGGAATACTTTGTAGTATTTATGATAGATAAAATAACAATTTTATTTAATTAACTTCTGTTGCTGTGTGCTTCTTCAAGTGAAAGTACACACTCGTGTTCCAGAAAACATAAAACTGACGAACGTTAAGTTCGAGAAGCGCCAATACTGAAGAAAGTCCGTCGAAATATCCGGCCTCCAAAAAATTAGTATTAAAAGTATCATAATCCAAGAGGGTCAAAGAGTATCAAGGACAATCAAGTTAGGCGTGGCAAGAGATAGCAGAGCCACATTGTGTAATTGAAATAGATTTAAAGATCCTATTAGGGAGACATGATGCCTGTGCGAAGCCATACGCACGACCTAAAAAAAGAAAAGATAATGCAGATAAAGTAAGCATAAGAATGTAGACATAAAAAAGTAACCGATTATCCTAACTCAAAAAACACAACAGAATAAAAGGGATTCATAAGCTACTTAGGCCTGACAGTAAAATTCGCTAATGATTTTACAACCTCCGTTAAATTGATTGAAGAGTTTCGTGAAACAAAAAGACCCTAAATAAAAAGTTACATTGTTTGATATTACAATCAGTAGACCGGAGCCGGAGCACCACAAGAAGACATAAAAGTAAGCTGTGACATGACAAACTAAACAAAAGAAGTAATCACGCAATATAGATATCCTCTATTTATTAAAAAATGGGATAATTTATCCTCAGGATTATACATATAAATCTAAGCCTTGTTATATAGGAGTACTTATCCTATTGAAAATCATAGGACAATTCTTCCTATTGGGATTTTTTTCTCCCAAAAGATAATGAAAGGATTTTGATAGGATAAAAAAATTCCCCCATTCTCTTACACGGTTTTTATGCTCCCCGAAAATTTCGGGGGAGCATATAGTTGCCGTCATGTTCGTCCGTCTGTCCCTCCGAGCTCATATCCCCTAAACCGTTCATCATAAATTGTTGTAATTTACCACAAATGTTCCTTGAGACAGACTTGTGATCCAAGGCTTTCAAGGTCATTTTGAAAAGGTCAAGGTCACTCAGAATTTATTTAACATACAAGTTCACACCTCCTAATTGTT